>CM056056.1:186433685-186681185 GCA_029574335.1 Rana kukunoris
AATGCCCCCCTCAAAACTGTCCCCATCGCCAAATTTGAAGATCCTACATTTATGGTTTTTGAGATTTTGACCTCCATTGACTTCCATTGAAATTACAAGTCAAGACTCCTAAAATTTGAAAGGGATATGTAAACTGCGACTGTGCCCTCAATTTTAATATTTCAAGACATTCTATGCATCAAAACTGTAGGTTTGGGACTTGTGATTCACACGATAAAAGATATTTGCTGTACTATTTATAGTTTTTAAAATACAACCGTTTGAAGAAGGAGACATTTTCCAAAAAGGGCAAAATATGAAGTCTGTGCTTTAGTAGAGGAGGCTGCCTATAAAGAAACATTGGTTTCCTAGAAAAATGCTGAGATAATTCAAACTCCTCACACACAGCTGAAGGCACAAACGGTCCTCAAAAGCCAACCGCTCAAAATAACTGACGGAAACTTTACAGCTCCCTTGCTGGAAACGTAGCAGTTAGACCGACTACCGGGACTTTCGGCATGAATTTGTATTTTACTCATCAATATCTCCGAAAAAGTTACAAAAATAAAACTGTCCCAAAAAATCTCCATAGGCGACGTTAGAAAAATTCTACAGGTTGCACGTTTTGAGTTACAGAGGAGTCTAGTGCTAAAATTATTGCACTCGCTCTAACGATCGCAGCGAATACCCTCACATGTGTGGTTTGTACACCATTTTCATATATGGGCACCCATCAAAACTACCCCCATCATATTGCCCCACAAAACTGCCCCCATTAAAATCTGCCCCATAAACTGGCCCTTATCAAAATGCCTCCCTCCAAACTGTCCCCACCACCAAATTTGAAGATCCTAGCATTTATGGTTTTTGAGATATTGACCAGCAAAGCAAATTGTGGAAGTCCCGAAAGGGGAAAAATTCAGCAATTGTGTCCAGGAAGGAGTTCCAGGAGGTCGGGTAGATTTGTGAGAGACGTCCCTAAATGAGCAGTACCTAATATGTTCATAGGGCAGCGGGAGATGTGGCTGCAGATATATAGGGAAGGAGAGTGTGACAAGACATGATTTCTAACCTGTGACCACTCCCTCATTTTCAAGCTGACCTTCACATATCATATATCAAAACGTTCAGCTATCCCTGCTGCCACTACACGTGTCCATGGCTAAGTCATAGTCGCAAGCGTTTTCATAATACGGCCATTTGTTTGCAACCTACGCCATCCAATGACCTCCATTGACTTCCATTGAAATTACAAATCAAAACTCCTAAAATTTGATAGGCAATATGTAAACTGCGACTGTGCCTTCAATTTTTATATTTCAGAGACATACTATACATCAAACTGTAGGTCTGGGTCCTGTGATTCACACAATATAAAGATATTCGCTGTTCGATTTACAGTTTTTAAAATACAACCGTTTGAAGGAGACATTTTCAAAAAAAGGCAAAAATCTGAGTCTGTGCTTAAAGGCTGCCCATATAAAAACAAACATTGGTTTCCTATGAAACGCTGAGGTAATGAAAACCCCTCCCACATAGCTGTGAGCAGATTCTATAGCTCCTCCCACACAGCTGTGAGCAGATTCTATAGCTCCTCCCACACAGCTGTGAGCAGATTCTATAGCTCCTCCCACACAGCTGTGAGGAGATTCTATGCTGTGTGAGTACCCCAGCAGGGGATTTCTTTATTTAATAAACCTTTAAACATGTTACATGCACCATCTGAGTTTTCTTCTATCTACTATGATCTGGAACATATATACCAAGGAGACCTGGATACCAGGATTGCCCAATTGAACCCAGGTGTGGTTCATAAGCTGTGTACAAGACCAAGCTTAGAGCTGCAAGGTCACACACTCTGAGGTGAGCGGAGCATCCATTACCAAGGGGAGAACCTGTGTGACAGCACTCTGATTCAGTTTTTTTGGATCACTAACTGGGCTGTGTGGTGGTTTTATGAACTGTAATATCATTCCAGGAATGCTGCTATTTGAATATCACATGCTTTAAGCTGCAAAGTCGTGTCTCGTGCATAAAAGAAGAGAAGAGCCTATTGAAGTTAACTCCACCATGGCCGGTCCCAAGTCCGTGCTGAGAAAGGAGGAGGGCCTTCCCACTTCTCTTCTTTCCCTTCCCCCTTTTCCCACTTTCTCCATGTTCCTTTATGACAGTTCATTGTCAAGGGTCTAAAAGAGTTTGTATACAGTCGTAATCTAAAGTTACGCTGTACATCTCTTCTCTGCTGTCCCGTCTGTGTGCTGTCTCGACTGTAAAGTGTGGGAAGAGGGTGTACCCCTTTACGGAGGATAGACAGCAGGATCCGTTCGCCCCTTGTACGGTAACTTCTGAAGAGAGAGAGCAGTTTGGTATCAAGGTGCCAATATTGCTGTCTTGTGGAGGAAGTCCCTTCCCCCCTCTTTCCCTTTCCCCCAATGTTACACATGATCACCTTGAAGGTCTGTGTCCTACATTGGGAAAGTTTTCAATATTTTTTTTTAACTCTGCCATGGCCGGTCCCAAGCCCGTGCTGCGAAAAGAGGGGATGGGCTGGTGAAAGCAAACCAGCCCTGTAAAATATTTGCTACTGTAGACCATTGGCAAGGTCACTGGGGGATTCTCCAGGAACTCAGCCAAACATGGCAATGAAGTACAAGTAGGGGGGGGCGGTAATTTTCCAAATCATTTTCCGTGTACAGTGTTTTTGATAACTTTACATAGGATTGTCTATCTGCAAAACACTGTACACTGTGGAAACTGATTCGGAAAATGGTCCCCTCTCCATCTTCCCGTCTTCCCTGCCATCTTAAACAATTAAGATGGCAAGGAAGATGGTTTATTTCCTGGCCAGCTTGGCATGGGAATATAGGTAAAACAGTTCCAGCCCAGGTAAATGCAGTCTGCTCAAATAATTTGTATTCGCAAAGCTGACCAGCAACCCTTAGGCATGGGTGGGGTTGTAACAGTCCACTTAATCAGGGTCAGGGTTTTACCCATCTACCACCCCAAGCTGTCCAGCGACTCTAGCCCCGGGGTTTAACATTGAAATCTATCGGGAAAACTGGCAAACTTGGCCCGCACTATTCCTGAATCGTATGGGGTCAAGAACACTAATCTTGGGGGTCATGTAGAGGGAACCTGGGGACCATCTATGGTAGAAGATTGGGCCCTCTGACCCCAATGGTTCACTAATACCAGGGGTCCAAGTTCACTGTCACCAGCGAGTTTTTAACATTAGTTTTTATGGAGAAATACGGACAGCTTTGCCCAGCATTGTTCACGAACCATAAATATCAGGGACCCCGAATTTGGCCAGCCTCTAGAGGGCCCCAAGGCCCACCACCAGGAGAAGATTAAACCGACTTTCACTTGTGGTTTGGCTGTACAGGATCAAAAACCCAGCCAGCTTGGCGACCCACTGTTCTCTTGCCAAGCTTTCCAGGGACTTGAAACTATGAGGTCATGTTGAGGGGACCCAGGACCACCTATTGTAAAGGTTTTGGACCTCTAACCCTTATTGTTTGCCGTTACCAGGGTTCCAAAGCTGCCCCCCCCTAGGAGAGCTGTTTAACATTGAAATCTATGGGGGGAAATTTGGCCAGCTTGGCCCGACCCTGGATTTTTGGATTAGAACTCCCAAATCCTTCATGTCTAGCTTTTGCCTAAGGCCTTACAAAGCCTAGAGCAGTGATGGCGAACATTGGCACCCCAGATGTTTTGGAACTACATTTCCCATGATGCTCATGCACTCGGCAGTGTAGTTGAGCATCATGGGAAATGTAGTTCCAAAACATCTGGGGTGCCAAGGTTCGCCATCACTGGCCTAGAGCCACCTCTGAATGTAGCCCCAAAAAGGACTGTCTGCAATCCTATGTAAAGTTATCAAAAACACTGTACACGGAAAATGATTTGGAAAATTACCCCCCCCCCCCCCCCCTACTTGTACTTCCTTGCCATGTTTGGCTGAGTTCCTGGAGAATCCCCCAGTGACCTTGCCAATGGTCTACAGTAGCAAATATTCTTTACAGGGCTGGTTTGCTTTCACCAGCACACATCCCTCTTTTCGCAGCAAGGGCTTGGAACCGGCCATGGCAGAGTTAGAAAAAAAATATTGAAAAAAACTTTCCCAATGTAGGACACAGACCTTCAAGGTGATCATGTGTAACATTGGGGGAAAGGGAAAGAGGAGGGAAGGGACTTCCTCCACAAGACAGCAATATTGGCACCTTTATACCAAACTGCTCTCTCTCTTCAGAAGTTACCGTACAAGGGGCGAACGGATCCTGCTGTCTATCCTCCGTAAAGGGGTACACCCTCTTCCCATACTTTACAGTCGAGACAAGCACACAGACGGGACAGCAGAGAAGAGATGTACAGTGGAACTTTAGATTACGACTGTATACAAACTTTTTTTAGCACTTTGACCAGTGGCGGCCCGTCCATAGGGGGAAGAATCTTCCTTTCTTCTTGTCCCTCTTTTCCTCTCCCTTCTATGTATTCTCTATTTTAATTCCTTCTATAACTCCTTGGTGGGGGGGAAATGGGATGAGTGGCAATGCTGGGGAGAGTTCTGATCAGCCAACTTAAGTGCTTTTGACACTTGAGAAAGGAGCGCGCGGCTTTCCTCAACAAGCCAGCGCTAGCTCTGAAACGCGTTGTGTGTTTTTTTGGTCCTGATCGGCCACCGTCCTCCTGACGTCACCACCCAACATACTCTGCATACAAGCTGCTTTTCTTACAGCCTTACAGCTCATGGATTATATACATCGCTTCTTGCCAGCAACCCAGCTAAGAACATTAAAGGTTCACGGACATCCTTCATTAACCGCTGTGTCAGCACTCTCCACCTCCAGCAGTGATATACTCGGCACTCTTCAAGCCTCTGATCCGATGCTCCCCACAGCCTGTACATACTTGACTGCCAGCCTTTTTCATCTCCTGCTGCAGCTTTATTTTATGTAAGTGCTGGATACGTCCTATTTGTTATTAAATCTTATTAGATAACCTAGAGGCACTTTTTCCTCTCTTTTCTTTTTTTTCATGTATATTGGAGTTGACTTCACTCTTGGAGAAGCAGCCCTGGCTGTCTACAAAAAATAAATAAACTCATCAATTGATTACCTCTCCATAGATATGGATTTTTGACACGGATTTTACAGATACAAACAACTGAAATACTATAGACATTTCTGCTAATGTATTCCCATACTAGCCAGTCATTTTATATATGATTTTCCTATTAGTGAACACTCTGAGCGCTGTATTTCCTTGTTGTTTAAGTGCTTTTGATGAAGGTCACCTGCTGATCTAAGAACTATAGTGGGGACTTTTAATGGGAACTATAATCACAGGTAGTGTTACCCACTGTGTCTCCGACTTTGTGGTGTCTCATAGCAGTGACACCTATGCTGAAATCAGGAGACAGGGTCTTCTTCAGCCCCTCCCACCTCACAATCCCCAACAGTCAGTGGACCTCTAGTCTCTGCCCCCCAGCCATGCAGTGAACTGAATGGGGCACTGTGAAGAGGCTGAGTGGGTGGCCGTGGGCTCCAGGAACCGCCCAGCTGGGCGGCCACAGGCTCCAGGAACAGCCCAGCTGGGCGGCCACGGCTCCAGGAACAGCCCAGCTGGGCAGCCACGGGCTCCAGGAACAGCCCAGCTGGGCACCCACGGGCTCCAGGAACAGCCCAGTTGGGCAGCCACGGGCTCCAGGAACAGCCCAGCTGGGCAGCCACGGGCTCCAGGAACAGCCCAGCTGGGCAGCCACGGGCTCCAGGAACAGCCCAGCTGGGCAGCCACGGGCTCCAGGAACAGCCCAGCTGGGCAGCCACGGGCTCCAGGAACAGCCCAGCTGGGCAGCCACGGGCTCCAGGAACAGCCCAGCTGGGCGGCCACATAAAAGCTGGAAGCGGTGCGGGCTCCAGGACCAGGCCAGGATTTGGTGACCCCTGGAAAATCATCATTTGACCCCTGAGGGGGTCTCGACCCCCAGGTTGAGTACCACTATTGTAGAGGAATAGAAATATTACGTTGACGATTCCTTATTAAAAAAATTGCTTCTAATTTTTTTTACTTTGCTTGGAGGCCCAGAATTTAAAAAAAATGCCCAGAGTTGTGCTTTCAAAGGAAACATTATGGGTGTTCAGGAAAAAAAAAGAGTTTTCTTCAATGCCGCTGTGTTCTATGGCAAGGTTCCTCAACTCCAGTCCTCAAGTACCCCCAACAGCTCATGTTTTCAGGATCCGTTTCACTGCCTTAGCAATTACCAGAGCCGTTTTCACCTGAGGGAAATTCTGAACACATGAGCCTGTTGGGGGAACTTGAGGACTGGAGTTGAGAAACATTGTTTGGTGGGGTGCACACAACTTTCATGGAGCCAATTTCACCTGGGTGCACACTACAGGACCTCCTCGGCTATTGGCAGCCTACTGAATGCTGTCGTGTACAGCGTGTTGTGCTTTTCCCCGTTTCAGTCTGCTTTTCAAAAACCTCTAGTAAAAGTGGGAGGAAACTTAGGAACTAACTGCTCTCAAAAATGTTCCCTCTTCCCTCCCTTAGCTAGCCTGCCTATCCTGTATAGAAAAGACCTGTGTACATACCTATTTTTAATCTGCTACGGTCATGTTATCCTGCAAATCTGGCTCTCTTGTGTCAGGGGGTGCAGCACACTACAGTGGGGCCGGGGGGGGTGATGTAAAGGGGGACAGAAGACACTGTTTTGGGGGGATACATGATACTATCGTGAGTTTGGGGGGGGGGGCTGTGTGATGTGAAGGGGGCATTGGGAGTACAGGACATGGAGGTTGGGAATAGGATACTACTGGGGGAGGTGTGATGTGAAGGGGGCAGAGGACACAGCAAATCCACTTTGTACTACAAGTGCTAACTGCACTTGAAATTGCACTTGGAAGTGCAGTCACTGTAAATCTGAGGGGGTAAATCTGAAATGAGGGGAAGCTCTGCTGATTTTATTATCCAATCATGTGCAAGCTAAAATTCTATTTTTTACTTTCCTTGCATGTCCCCCTCAGATCTATAGAGACTGCACTTCCAAGTGCAATTTCAAGTGCAGGTGGCACTTGTAGTGCAAATTGGATTTACCTTTTTGTAAATAACCCCCAGTATATTGCTGCAGACTGGAGTTCTAATTTAACTACTTCAATACCAGCCCATCGTCATATGACGTTCACAGAGGGGATCTCCCATCATGGGTGGGCATCATATGACGTCCTGGGCTTTGTGGGGGGATATCTGAATGATGCCTGCAGCTGCAGGCATCATTCAGATATCATTCTTTAGTGCCGGCGATTCTGTGCAACATAAGAACGATCATAGCGGCGCTTGATTGTTCTTATAGGTGGCGGGAGGGGACATCCCCCCTCCCGTCCCGCTGCTTCTCCGGGCTCTCCCATGCCATCGGGGGCCCGGGAAAAGAATCGTCCGGCGCTGGCAGGAAGCATAGAGAAGACTGGTGACCAGATGGTCACCAGTCATCTCTATGAACGTCGGAGGACCCGGGCGCGATGTGATGACGTTACGCCCGGGTCCACAAAGTAATCAAGAGATTGGTGAATTTTTTTTCACCGATCTCATGCTTTCCAGCCTGGAGGAGAGATGTGGGATCTTATTGACCCCGCATCTCTCCATAAAGAGGACCTGTCACACACATTTCCTATTACAAGGGCTGTTTACATTCCTTGTAATAAGAATAAAAGTAATAAAAATAAAAAAAAATGAAAATTAAAAAATGTAACAAAATAAATAAGTAAAAAAAAAAAAATTAAAACTCCCCTGTCCCCAGTAGCTCGCGCGCAGAAGCGAACGCACACGCAAGTCCCGCTGACATATGTAAATGCCGTTTAAATCACATATGTGAGGTATCGCCACGTGCGTTACAGTCCCAGCAACAATTCTAGCACTAGACCTTATTTGTAAACCTGTAAATGGTAACCTGTAAAAAAAATTCAAAGCGTCGCCTATGGAGATTTTTACGTACCAAAATTTGGCGCCATTCCATGAGTGTGCGCAATTTTAAAGCGTGACATGTTGGGTATCTATTTACTCGGTGTAACATCATCTCTCATCTTTTACAAAAAAAATTGGGCTAACTTTACTGTTTTGTTATTTTTTTAATTCATGAAACCATTTTCCAAAAAAAGGCGTTTGAAAAATGATTGCGCAAATACCGTGCAAGATAAAACGTTGCAATGACCGTCGTTAAAATTCCCTAGGGTGTCTGCTAAAAAAAACATATGTTTGGGGGTTCTGAGTAATTTTCTAGCAAAAGAATGATGATATGTACATGTAGGGGAGAAGTGCCAGAATAGGCCCGGGATTGAGGTGGGTATAAAAGCCCGGGATTGAGGTGGGTATAAAAGCCCGGGATTGAGGTGGGTATAAAAGCCCGGGATTGAGGTGGGTATAAAAGCCCGGGATTGAGGTGGGTATAAAAGCCCGGGATGGAGGCCGGGATTGAGGTGGGTATAAAAGCCCGGGATTGAGGTGGGTATAAAAGCCCGGGATGGAGGTGGGTATAAAAGCCCGGGATGGAGGTGGGTATAAAAGCCCGGGATGGAGGTGGGTATAAAAGCCCGGGATGGAGGTGGGTATAAAAGCCCGGGATGGAGGTGGGTATAAAAGCCCGGGATGGAGGTGGGTATAAAAGCCCGGGATGGAGGTGGGTATAAAAGCCCGGGATTGAAGGGGTTAAATACTTTCCAAATCCTCCTGCCACTCCATTACCCATTGTGACAACACTTTTAAATGCCATTAGAAATACTTACCTCTTCATCATCATGTTTGCCCTTTTCCCCATGTTCTGAGGGCTCAACGGAGTCGTTTTCTTCATCCGCCAGTAAACCACTCCTTTCACCATTATTTATTACGCCCTGAAAAACAAAAAATAAAATAACCTTTTTATAACCAAAAGATGCAAATGTCTATTTAAAAATGTAGCAGCACTGGCATATGTCAGTTATCCACAACCATGAGACAATATACACCAGGGGTCCTCAAACTATGGCCCTCCAGTTGTTCAGGAACTACAATTCCCATCATGCCCTAGTCATGTTTGTGAACGTCAGAGTTTTACAATGCCTCATGGGATTTGTAGTTCCGCAACAGCTGGAGGGCCGTAGTTTGAAGATCCCTAATATACAGAAAAATCAATAGCCACGGGATCACCGCACAATCTAACTCTAACTGGTAACTGTAAAAAAAAAAAAAAAAAAACGGTTTATTTTTGGTATTACCAAATTTCACAATGCTGACTTCTGTGCTATTTTTTTGTAAATATCGTAAATAAATAAGACATCCCCTGAAAATAAGCCCTAGTGTCTTTTTTGTAGCCAAAAATAATATAAGACCCAGGCTTACTTTCGGGGAAACACGGTAGGTTCTTCACACCCTACCATTAGACCATTTTGGAACCTGCACACTGCATGGTCCTTGTGCCCAAGGTACATTGCCCGCTGCCATATGTTCTAAAAATTTCACCTGGTCTGCTCCTATGCCGGCCCCAGGCGTCTGGGTTGGCTGGCCTGCTCCTGGGTCCTATGGGTAACTCTAAAATCAAGTATATGGCTGGGTCCTGAAGAAGCCAAAATTAGTGGCAAAACTTGACCATACAAACATCAGGACACATTGTATGAACTGCATTGTTCCAACTATATACATTGACTTTATATTATTAGTATGATTATTATTATTTCCAATGTACCAAAACTTCCTTCTTGGTGGGGTATTCTTTTTTCAAAATATTTTACAGTTGTATAATAAAATGTTGTAATTTTACTTAACCACTTAAGACCCGGACCAAAATGCAGCTAAAAAGGACCCGGCCAGGTTTTGCGATTCGGCACTGCGTCGCTTTAACCGACAATTGCGAGGTCGTGCGACGTGGCTCCCAAACAAAATTGGCGTCATTTTTTTCCCACAAATAGAGCTTTCTTTTGGTGGTATTTGATCACCTCTGCGGTTTTTATTTTTTGCTCTCTAAACAAAAATAGAGCGACAATTTTGAAAAAAAAATAATATTTTTTTACTTTTTGCTATAATTAATATCCCCCAGAAATATATATAAAAATAAATGTTTTCCTCAGTTTAGGCCGATGCGTATTCTACCTATTTTTGGTAAAAAAAAAAATCGCAATAAGCGTTTATCGTTTGGTTTGTGCAAAATTTATAGCGTTTATAAAATAGGGGATCGTTTTATTGCATTTTTATAAAAAAAATAGTTTTACTACTAATGGCGGAGATTAGTGATTTTTTTCGTGACTGCGACATTATGGCGGACACTTCGGACAATGTTGACACATTTTTGAGACCATTGTCATTTTCACAGCAAAAAATGCATTTAAAATGCATTGTTTACTGTGAAAATTACAGTTGCAGTTTGGGAGTTAACCACAAGGGGGCGCTGTAGGGGTTATACATTCCCTAATGTGTGTTTACAACTGTAGGGGGGTGTGGCTGTAGGTGTGACGTCATCGATCGTGTCCCCCCTATAAAAGGGATCACACGATCGATGACGCCGCCACAGTGAAGAACGGGGAAGGCGTGTTAACACACGGCTCTCCCCGTTCTTCAGCTCCGGGGACTGATCGCCGCACTTTTTTAACAACGTTTTAAACAATGTCGTTTTTCGGGTTGTAAAAAATAATCGCATGTAGGCTAAAACGACGTACAAAACCTGCGCATGCTCAGAAGCAAGTTTTGAGACGGGAGCCCTCGTAATGGAGTAAGCACATTCATCACGCTGTAACAGACAGAAAAGCGCAAATCTTCTTTTACTAACACGGAATCAGCTAAAGCAGCCCAAAGGTCGAATAGAACTTCCCCTTTAGAGCGCCGTGGTACGTGTTGTACGTCACCGCGCTTTGCTAGAGCATTTTTTATAACAATGGTGTGGGCAACGTCGTTTTTAATGATGAAGTTGGGAAAAGTTTGTTTTTTCCCCATGCTGAAAAATGATCGTGTGTACGCGGCATAACAAACTGAAGCCAACCTCCAGCTCAAACTGCAGTTACAGCAACTTTTTTTTTTGCTCTTTTGGGATAAAGGCTTTACATAAATAAAAAGACAAAATTTAACCACTTCATTACTGGGCACTTAAACCCCCTTCATGCCCAGACCAATTTTCAGCCCTGACACAATTTGAATGACAATTGCGCGGTCATACAACACTGTAACCAAATTATATTTGTATCATTTTTTCCCCACAAATAGAGCTTTCTTTTGGTGGTATTTGATCATCTCTGCGATTTTCATTTTTTGCGCTATAAACAAACAAAAAAAAAAAAAGACAGAAAATTTGGAAAAAAAAAACAAACACAATATTTTTAACTTTTTGTTATAATAATATCCCATTTTTTTCTTATTTTTTTTTCTTTACGTCTTGCCTATAGCGCAGATCTTAAGTGGTTAACATTGTACGCCCCGTCAGTGGTAAATGGTTTGTCTCAACACACTAAACTGCACAAGAGCTTGTTTTGTTGAAAAACAGACTTACTAGCCAGATCACCAGATGAAAATGAAAAAAAGCGTAGAAAAAAAAAAATGCAGCCATCACATCTAAGAATTGGTAAGCTGCAATACAATACAATACATGTTGGCTTTTGGGTTTAATACTGCTTTAAGAAAGGTATCGAGTTTGCATTTTACTTCCTCAGAAAGAAATTCATCAATTGGCATTGTCTAGTCCAGGGGTCTCCAAACTTTCTGAACAAAGGGCCCGATTACTGTCCTCCAGACTTTAAGGGGGCCGGACTGTGGCCATCAGAAGTAACAAATCCCCCATTATTGGTGTCATTGGACTTCATCATTGGTGTTATTGGGAGAAAATCTTCCCCATCACTGGGAGGACTTCTGCCCCATCATTGGTGTCATTGGGAGGACTTCTGCCCCATCATTTGTGTCATTGGGAGGACTTCTGCCCCGTCATTGGTGTCATTGGGAGGACTTCTGCCCCGTCATTGGTGTCATTGGGAGGACTTCTGCCCCTGTCATTGGGAGGACTTCTGCCCCGTCATTGGTGTCATTGGGAGGACTTCTGCCTCGTCATTGGTGTCATTGGGAGGACTTCTGCCCCCTTGATTGGTGTCATTGGGAGGAATTCTGCCCTTCATTGGTGCCAATGAATAAAAAGGAACCCCAAGGGCTGGATAAAATCAAGCAAAGGGCTGCATCCGGCCCCCGGGCCGCAGTTTGGAGACCACTGGTCTAGTCAATTTTAAATCAAATCCAAAGTCCTTTAACACTCACCAATTTGCAATCTTTTTGAACTTCTCTCCAATTCTCTCACCCCAGTATGAGATCAGGAATATAATCTGTGTAACGCTCTCACCCTGTCACAAAAAAACAAACATTTAGCCTAAAAAAACAAAACAAACAAAAACACAACAATGAACGCAAACGGAGTGGACACTTATCTGTGAGCTTGGATTCACATTTGTTGTGATGCGTTGGTGTACCGTTTGTTGCAATGTCACTTCCGCCCAATGCTCTTAAAAAGGGACATTTTTTAGTTATTGCATTTTAGTCTAAATATGAGATGTGAGGTCTTTTTGACCCCAGATTTCATATTTGAGAAGACCTGTCATGCTTTTCTATTACAAGGGATGTCTCCCCAGCACCCCCTATAACAGTGGTTTTCAACCTGGGGGTTGGGACCCCCTTGGGGGGGGGTCGAATGACTGGGCTGTTCCTGATGCCCGCACCACTCTCCCAGCCTTTTTGCAGCTGCCCAGCAGGGCTGTCCCTGGATCCTGCGGCCGCCCACTCAACCTCTTTGGAGCTGCCCATTCAGTTCACCACATGGCTGGGGGGGCAGAGACTAGAGGTCAGCTGACTGGTGAGGAATGTGAAGTGGGCTTGGCTGAAGGAGGACCCCGTCTCATGATTTTGGCATAGGTGTCACTGCTTTGAGACACCAAAAAGTCAGAGACACAGTGAGTAACACTACCTGTGATTATAGTTGCCATTATAAGTCCCCACTACAGTTCTCAGATCAGCAGATGACCTTGATCAAGAGCACCCAAGTTGGTTGATCAGAACTCCCCAGGGAGCGCTAAATGTCCGTGGGTTAGGGGCGAAAATTACTTGTCTTGCCTTGGGTGCTGAAAACTGACGCTACCAAAATGTTACTGTTGGAGGTCCTCACAACTTGGAAAATTTTATCAAGGGGTCACAGCACTAGAAAGCTGCCCTATAACAAAAAATAAAAAAAAAAGTTGACAAGGTTACAGAGAGAAGGGGAACAACATCAGTTTCTCCCCCTGTGTACAGGGCAGTCATTGCTGCCGCCCCCTGCGATGGGACTGGAGAGCCCTGGAGAGGCGGTGGTGGTGGTAGCAGGAGGGGGGGTGTAACCCCCCTACTGCCATCTGCAGAAGTGAGTGATTGGCTAATTAGCTAATTATAAGGTTTTTCATCTTCATGCATTCTATGCATTAAGGGTAAAAAAAACACTTGCGTGTAGCAGCCTCCCCAGCACCCACAAATTACTTACCTGAGCCCCATCGCTCTATAGCGATGTCTATGAGTGTCTGAGCTGTCCAGGACTCTCCTCCCAATTGGCTGAGACACAGCAGCAGCGCCATTGGCTCCTGCTGCTGTCAATCAAAATCAGTTATCCAATTAATTGAGAGGGGGGCTGGGCAAGGTTGGGGCTCTGTGTGTGAATGGACACACGAAGTTGTGACTTGGCTCAGGTGCCCCCATATCAAGCTCCTTGATGTGGGGGCACTCGATAGGAGGGAGGGACCAGGAGCAGCGAAGAGGGACTCGAGAAAAGGAGCTCCTCTGTGCAAATCCACTGCAACAGAGCAGGCAAGTATAACATATTTGTTTTTGTTTTTTTAAACTAGGACTTTACAAGTCACCTAAATCTCCTCCCCTCCCAAAGCCCAATTTGAAGGAAGAGCAGTGGAAACGAGGTCAGTTATTGCTTTCTTACCGTCACCAGGTCCTCCATTGGCTCAGACATCTCCACAAAGTTGACAATAAGGTATCCTCGGCAAGCGCGTCACAGCAGGCGTTCAAACGAGTTCATGCGCCAAGGGTGAATGACACCAGCCATGAAACTGAAAAAGAATAAAATCTATGAGAAAAATATAAACCCCATTTAATATCTTAACAGACCGTTCCCAATTACAATCTTTAAAGGTAAACTATACATGCATGAGCACAAACTAATGAATGGAGGGCAGGAGAAAAAAAGAAACAACAAAAAAAAACACACACACACACACACACGAGAAAATAGAAGGGGTTTTAATGATTATCAGTGCCCTGATTAAAGTTTATCAATTGTCAGCAGTGCCCACCACTGCCCACAAATGCCACCAGTGCCCAAAAGCAATGTCAGTCAGTGCTGGCCATCAGTGATGCCCATCAGTGCTGCCCATCAATGCTCAGCACAGCTGTCAATCAATTCCCAGTGTCGCCCAGTGCCCACCAATGCCGCCCATCAGTGCCCATAAGTAGGGAATATTAGATAGATAGATGCGGACACAGCCCAGCAGAATGACTCGCCGGAGCTTTGACGTTTCTTACATTTGGGGAGGCGGGGCCGCCTGTCACGTAACCCAGCCCCCTCTGACGCACCCTCCTACGTCACTGGGAAAGCTCCGGCGAGTCATTCCGCTGGACTGTGTCCAGCGGAGAGAGGAGCTCCCTTTCCTCCCCTGACAACGAAACTAGAGGTAATGTGCAAACCCAAAATCTAAACCAGCAGCTCCTATGGCGGTAGTGCTGCACTCTGAATTGCTGTTAGGATGGACAGGTATGGAGGGGTGGGTGGTTTTGGTTGGAGGGGTTTAGCGGTGAGTAGACGATCAGCATAGGAACAAGATTGGATGAAAGGAGATGAGAGAATGATGTAATGTGATCACATTTCCTGTCATTACTTATCCAACTTGAAGATGTGGGTTAGGGAGTTGAGGATGGAGCAGGGAAGGTGGTCGCTGTAACTAAGAGGGGACATGTAGTGAGGTGGGACGTAGAGAGGAGTTTATCAACTTCATCAGTGGTAACTGGGCAAAAGGAGGAAAGTAATGAGTGTGGTGTTAGACCTAATGTGTTGGGTAGGGGAGCAATTTGAATGCTGGATATCTCTTTGTGAATTATGTAAATTTTGCTTTTGACATGGTTGGTATCAAGGACTCCAAATTTGGCCAGCCTCTAGAGGGCCCCAAGGCCCACCACCAGGAGAAGATTAAACCGGCTTTCACTTGTGGTTCAGCTGTACAGGGGCAAAAACCCGGCCAACTTGGCGACCCATTGTTCTCTTGCCAAGCTTTCCAGGGACTTGAAACTATGAGGTCTTGTTGAGGGGACCCAGGACAACCTACTGTAAAGGTTTTGGACCTCTAACCCCTATTGTTTGCCATTACTGGGTTTCCAAATTTGGCCCCCCTAGGAGAGCTGTTTAACATTGAATGAAATCTATGGGGAAAATTTGGCCAGTTTTACCCATCCACCACCCCAAGCTGTCCAGCGACTCTAGCCCCAGGGTATAACATTGAAATCTATGGGGAAAGTTTGGCCAGCTTGGCCCGACCCTGTATATTTAGACTACAACTCCCAAACCAAAGGTCACAGCTACCCAAAAATGTTAGCAGCACTTGGGACCCAGATGGCTGACCTATGTAGAATTTGGGGGTTTTTATGACATGTTCCCAATTTCTAAGGCTCCATAAACTGTTTGATACCCCTCGATGGACTCGCAAAGCTGACCAGCAACCCTTAAGCATGGATGGGGTTGTAACAGTCCACTTAATCAGGGTCAGGGTTTTACCCATCTACCACCTCAAGCTGTCCAGTGACTCTAGCCCCGGGGTTTAACATTGAAGTCTATGGGGAAACATGGCAAGCTTGGCCCACACTATTCCTAAATCGTATGGGTTCAAGGACACTAATCTTGGGGGTCATGTAGAGGGGACCCTGGACCATCTATGGTAGAAGATTGGGCCCTCTGACCACAATGGTTCATCAATACCTTGGCTCCAAGTTCACTGTCACCAGCGAGTTTTTAACATTTAGCTTCTATGGAGAAATACGGCCAGCTTTGCCTAGCACTGTTCACGAACCATAAGTATCATGAGCCCCAAATTTAGCCAGCCTCTAGAGGGCCCCAAGGCCCACCACCAGGAGAAGATTAAACCAGCTTTCACTTGTGGTTTGGTTGTACAGGGGCTAAAATCAGGCCAGCTTGGCGACCCACTGTTATCTTGCCAAGCTTTCCAGGGACTTGAAACTATGAGGTCATGTTGAAGGGACCTATGACCACCTACTGTAAAGGTTTTGGCCCTCTAACCCCTATTGTTTGCCCTTACCAAGGTTCCAAAGCTGCCCCCCCTAGGAGAGCTGTTTAACATTGAAATCTATGGGGGGAAATTTGGCCAGCTTGGCCCGACCCTGGATTTTTGGACTAGAACTCCCAAGGTCGCAGCCACCCGATTTTTGTAATAGAAAAAATAATGACAGGTCCTCTTAAATATGTCAAAAAGACCTCAGATCTCATTTTAAAGCGGAGCTCTACCCTAAAGTGGAACTCCCGCTGATCAGAACTCCCCCCCCCCCTCCGGTGTCACATTTCAGGGGGGAGGGGGTTGCAGATACCTGTCTAAAGACAGGTATTCACACCCACTTCTGGCCACACAGTCTGCAGGTAGACTGCGGGCAGGACGTCAAACCCCCCCCCCTGTTGTGTTCTGGGAACACTCAGCTGCCAGAGCACGGCGGGAGCCAGTCAGCAGGCGCAGCGCGACTCGCGCATGCGCTGTAGGGAACCGGGCAGTAAAGCCGGAGCGATTTACTTCCTGGTTCCCTCACCGAGGATGGCGGGGGGCAGCAGAGGGATAAGCGATCGCTCGTCCTCTGCTGCGGATGGCGCTGGACTCCAGGACACGCAAGTGTGCCGACATTAAAAGTCAGCAGCTGCAGTATTTGTAGCTGCTGACTTTTAATATTTTTTTTTTTTTAGCGGACATCCGATTTAAGACTAAAATGCAATAAAAAAATAATTGACATTTGAATAAACGACAAAAACAAATTGGCCCAAAAAATCTCCACAGGCGATGTTTAAAAAAAATTCCAGAGGTTACGTTTTGAGTTACAGAGGAGGTCTGGGGCTAGAATTATTGCATTTACTCCAACGATCGCGGCGATACCTCACATGTGTGGTTTGAGCACCGTTTTCATATGCGGGCGCTACTCACGTATGCGTTCGCTTCTGAGTGCGAGCTCGTCGGGACAAGGTGCTTTAGTTTATTAGTATTTTTTTTTCTAGATTTTAATTTATTTTTACACTGTTTTTAAAAAATAAATAAAAATTGGGTCACTTTTATTCCTATTACAAGGAATGTACACATCTTTCGTAATAGAAAAAAGAATAACAGGTCCTCTTAAATATGAGATCTGGGATCAATAAGACCTCAGATCTCATATTTAGACTAAAATGCAATAAATAAAAAAATAAAATTGTCATTTGAAAAAAGTACAAAAATAAATTGGCCAAAAAATCTCCATAGGCGACGTTTAAAAATTCTACAGGTTGCATGTTTTGAGTTACAGAGGAGGTCTAGGGCTTGAATTAAATATGAGATCTGGGGTCAAAAAGACCTCCGATTTCAACTAAAATGCAATAAAAAATAATATATTGAAAAAACAACAAAAATTCATTGGCTCAAAAAATCTCCATAGGCAACATTTAAAAATGCTACAGGTTACATGTTTTGAGTTACAGGGGTGGTCTGGTGCTAGAATTATTGCACTCGCTCTAACGATCGCTGCGATACCTCACATGTGTGGTTTGTACACCATTTTCATATATGGGCACCCATCAAAACTACCCCCATCATATTTTGCCCCATAAAACGGCCCCATTAAAATTTGCCCCATAAACTGGCCCTTATCAAAATGCCCCCTCAAAACTGTCCCCATCGCCAAATTTGAAGATCCTAGCATTTATGGTTTTTGAGATATTGACCTCCATTGACTTCCATTGAAATTACAAGTCAAGACTCCTAAAATTTGAAAGGGAATATGTAAACTGCGACTGTGCCCTCAATTTTAATATTTCAGAGACATTCTATGCATCAAACTGTAGGTTTGGGACTTGTGATTCACACGATATAAAGATATTTGCTGTACTATTTATAGTTTTTAAAATACAACCGTTTGAAGAAGGAGACATTTTCAAAAAAGGGCAAAAATCGGAGTCTGTGCTTTAGAGAGGCTGCCTATAAAGAAACATTGGTTTCCTAGGAAATGCTGAGATAATTCAAACTCCTCACACACAGCTGAAGGCACTAACGGTCCTCAAAAGCCAACCGCTCAAAATAACTGACGGCCACTTTACAGCTCCCTTGCTGGAAACGTAGCAGTTAGACCGCTAGCCGGACTTCGGCATGAATTTTGTATTTTACTCATCATTATCTCCGAAAAAGTTACAAAAATAAAACTGTCCCAAAAAATCTCCATAGGCGACGTTTAAAAAATTCTACAGGTTGCACGTTTTGAGTTACAGAGGAGGTCTAGTGCTAAAATTATTGCACTCGCTCTAACGATCGCAGCGATACCTCACATGTGTGGTTTGTACACCATTTTCATATATGGGCACCCATCAAAACTACCCTCATCATATTGCCCCATAAAACTGCCCCCATTAAAATTTGCCCCATAAACTGGCCCTTATCAAAATGCCTCCCTCCAAACTGTCCCCACCACCAAATTTGAAGATCCTAGCATTTATGGTTTTTGAGATATTGACCAGCAAAGCAAATTGTGGAAGTCCCGAAAGGGGAAAATTTCAGCAATTGTGTCCAGGAAGGAGTTCCAGGAGGTCGGGTAGATTTGTGAGAGACGTCCCTAAATGAGCAGTGACTAATATCTTCATAGGGCAGCGGGAGATGTGGCTGCAGATATATAGGGAAGGAGAGTGTGACAAGACATGATTTCTAACCTGTGACCACTCCCTCATTTTCAAGCTGACCTACACATATCATATATCAAAACGTTCAGCTATCCCTGCTGCCACTACACGTGTCCATGGCTAAGTCATAGTCGCAAGCGTTTTCATAATACGGCCATTTGTTTGCAACCTACGCCATCCAATGACCTCCATTGACTTCTATTGAAATTACAAATCAAGACTCCTAAAATTTGATAGGCAATATGTAAACTGCGACTGTGCCTTCAATTTTTAAATTTCAGAGACATACTATACATCAAACTGTAGGTCTGGGTCCTGTGATTCACACAATATAAAGATATTCGCTGTTCGATTTACAGTTTTTAAAATACAACCGTTTGAAGGAGACATTTTCAAAAAAAGGCAAAAATCTGAGTCTGTGCTTAAAGGCTGCCCATATAAAAACAAACATTGGTTTCCTATGAAACGCTGAGGTAATGAAAACCCCTTCCACACAGCTGTGAGCAGATTCTATAGCTCCTCCCACACAGCTGTGAGCAGATTCTATAGCTCCTCCCACACAGCTGTGAGCAGATTCTATGCTGTGCGAGTACCCCAGCAGGGGATTTCTTTATTTAATAAACCTTTAAACATGTTACATGCACCATCTGAGTTTTCTTCTATCTACTATGATCTGGAACATATATACCAAGGAGACCTGGATACCAGGATTGCCCAATTGAACCCAGGTGTGGTTCATAAGCTGTGTACAAGACCAAGCTTAGAGCTGCAAGGTCACACACTCTGAGGTGAGCGGAGCATCCATTACCAAGGGGAAGAACCTGTGTGACAGCACTCTGATTCAGTTTTTTGAATCACTAACTGGGCTGTGTGGTGGTTTTATGAACTGTAATATCATTCCAGGAATGCTGCTATTTGAATATCACATGCTTTAAGCTGCAAAGTCGTGTCTCGTGCATAAAAGAAGAGAAGAGCCTATTGAAGTTAACTCCACCATGGCCGGTCCCAAGTCCGTGCTGAGAAAGGAGGAGGGCCTTCCCACTTCTCTTCTTTCCCTTCCCCCTTTCCCACTTTCTCCATGTTCCTTTATGACAGTTCATTGTCAAGGGTCTAAAAGAGTTTGTATACAGTCGTAATCTAAAGTTACGCTGTACATCTCTTCTCTGCTGTCCCGTCTGTGTGCTGTCTCGACTGTAAAGTGTGGGAAGAGGGTGTACCCCTTTACGGAGGATAGACAGCAGGATCCGTTCGCCCCTTGTACGGTAACTTCTGAAGAGAGAGAGCAGTTTGGTATCAAGGTGCCAATATTGCTGTCTTGTGGAGGAAGTCCCTTCCCCCCTCTTTCCCTTTCCCCCAATGTTACACATGATCACCTTGAAGGTCTGTGTCCTACATTGGGAACGTTTTCAATATTTTTTTTTAACTCTGCCATGGCCGGTCCCAAGCCCGTGCTGCGAAAAGAGGGGATGGGTGCTGGTGAAAGCAAACCAGCCCTGTAAAGAATATTTGCTACTGTAGACCATTGGCAAGGTCACTGGGGGATTCTCCAGGAACTCAGTCAAACATGGCAAGGAAGTACAAGTGGGGGGGGAGTGTAATTTTCCAAATCATTTTCCGTGTACAGTGTTTTTGATTTGGTCCCCTCTCCATCTTCCCATCTTCTCTACCATCTTAAACAATTAAGATGGCAAGGAAGATGGTTTATTTCCTGGCCAGCTTGGCGTGGAAATATAGGGAAAACAGTTCCAGCACAGGTAAATTTGGAGCCCAAGTACCATAGGTGCCGGCCCAGAACTCAGTTTGATGGTGCACGCTTGAGCATAAAAGAAAATGGGAACAGGGTACTGCAGTCTGCTCAAATAATTTCTAATAAAAACATGCCAAAAATGCGTCTGGCTGCAATCATTTTAACTGTAGGCCCCTTAGTCTTATCCATACAGGTCCCAGAAGCAGCGGGGGCAGGAGGAAATGATGCACTGGGCTAGGATGGACGTACATTATGTACTACAGAAAATGTAGTACTAAGGCCCCTTTCACATGTGCGGACATGAAAACGGGACATACATTGGTCCCTATGTGATTACGGGTGTCGGCGGATAAACATCCGCCGACACCTGTAATTGTCCGCATCCGCAATGATCCGATTTTTCAGACAGAAGAATGTCCTATTTTTCTTCCGTCTGGCGGATCGGATCGGATGAATACGGACATACGGTCTGTGTTCATCCGATTTCCCATAGGGGAGAGCGGAGGAAAGACAGGGCGGTCCCTGCACAGCGTGCGGGGACCGCCCTGTCAGCCGACAGCTCAGCGGGGTTTTTACGGAGGATCCCCGCTGAGCTTACGAACACACGGTAACCTGATTGGCTAAAGTGACATCGAGGGCGGGAGAAGACATCTAGGGAGCATGTAAGTTCCAGGCGGGATGGGGGGGGGGCAATCTGGTGGTATTTGAGGGGGAAATCTGGCGTCATTTTACGGGGCAAACTGGCGGTTTTTGAGGGGACAAACTGGCGGCAATTTTATGTGATAGACCAACACAAAGTGGCACATACTGTAATTGTGAAGTGGAAGGAAAATGATAAATGATTTGCAATTTTTTTACAAATAAATATGTGAAAAGTGTGGGGTACATTTGTATTCAGCCCCCCCTGGGTCAATGCTTTGTAGAACCACCTTTTGCTGCAATTACAGCTGAAAGTCTTTTCATGGATGTCTCTACCAGCTTTGCAAATCTAGAGAGGGGCATTTTCTCCCATTCTTCGTTTGCAAAATAGCTCAAGCCCTTTCAGATTGGATAGAGAGCTTCGTGAACAGCAATTTCCAAGTCTTGCCACAGATTCTCAATTGGATTTAGGTCTGGACTTTGTCTGGGCCATTCTAATCCAACAATATGCTTTTATCTAAACTATTCCATTGTAGCTCTGGCTGTATGTTTAGGTTGTTGTCCTGCTGGAATGTGAACCTCCGCCCCAGTCTCAAGTCTTTTGCAGACTAAGAGAATTTCTTCTAAGATTGCCCTGTATTTGGCTCCATTCATCTTCCCATCAACTCTGACCAGCTTCCTTTTCCTTGCTGAAGAAGACCATCCCTGAAACATGATGCTGCCACCACTGTGTTTGACAGTGGGGAGGGTGTGTTTACGGCTATGTGCAGTGTTAGTTTTCTGCCACACATAGCGTTTTGCTTTTAGGTCAAACCCATTTATCATTTTCTTTCCACTTCACAATTATATGCCACTTTGTGTTGGTCTATCCTCCATTTTGGTTATGGCAAACTTTTTATTTTTTTGTGGTCATAACAATAGAGGAAATCCGGCCTCCTTCTCATCACCTCCTCACTAGACTTATAGAGAGACCTTGTAAGTAATAGGACGATATTAAAGCACCTTTATTTGTGACTAAATGTTAGTCCCATTTAGGACTTCCCTTTCACTATGGTCCATGGACTCAAAGTAGAATAACCCTTAGTGAGCTGACCTATCTGTTCCAGAAAGTATATAGTTGGGGGAGTGCATCACGTTATGTACAAGTGTTTTACATGCAAAGTACAGAGCTTGACTGTTGCTATCTTCCTGATGAAGCGGGCATGGACATGTGAAACGCGTCAAAGTGACAGAGAGCATTTCATTACCCAAGTCTAATGAGGATGATGAGTGATGACATTAGTATCTTACATACTTGCTATATTTATGTGCAATACTATTGGTTTTTTCAAATGCCATATATATTTTTTACAATTGTAGAATAAACTATTGATTTTTTTTTAGAAAGGTGTGGTACCTTTAAAGTCCTAATTCACATTAGTTAGTTTTTTTTGTATGTACTGTATTAATGACACTGCTGGGTGACAGTGGTGATCAGAAGCAGTGTTGCCAACCTACCAGATTGAAATTTACTGGCACGACACCCGAAATTTACTGGCGCAGCCACGTTTTTACTGGCATTTCAGAAAAGTTACTAAATAATATTTTTAGGTGCAAATTTCAGTATTTAGACTACAAACAAGTACGCTAGGCAAATAGCAATGTGATTTAAGGTAGAGGGAGAGGAAGAGAGAGAAGAGCAAAGATCCCGCTGACGTCAGCCCGCTTCATACACTGAAGAGGAAGGGGCTGCAGACATCGGGGAGGAGAGGAAGAGAGAGAAGAGCTGAGATCCCACTGACGTCCGCAGGGAGGAGAGAAAGAGAGAGAAAAGCTGAGATTCCACTGACGTCTGCAGGGGGGAGAGGAAAAGAGAGAAGAGCTGAGATCCCGCTGACGTCAGCCCGCTCCCTACACTGAAGAGGAAGGGGCTGCAAACATCGGGGAGGAGAGGAAGAGAGAGAAGAGCTGAGATCCCACTGACGTCCGCAGGGAGGAGAGGAAGAGAGAGACGAGCTGAGATCCCGCTGACGTCAGCAGGAAGGACAGGGAAGAGAGAGAAGAGCTGAGATCCCACTGACGTCCACAGGGAGGAGAGAAAGAGAGAGAAGACCCGAGATCCCACTGACGTCAGCAGGGAGGACAGGGAAGAGAGAGAAGAGCTGAGATCCCGCTGACGTCAGCCCGCTCCCTACACTGAAGAGGAAGGGGCTGCAAACATCGGGGAGGAGAGGAAAAAAGAGACAGGTTGAGATCCCGCTGACGTCCGCAGGAAGGAGAGGAAAAGAGAGAAGAGCGGAGAGCCCGCTGACGTCCGCAGGGAGGAGAGGAAAAGAGAGAAGAGCTGAGAGCCCGCTGATGTCAGCAGGAAGGACAGGGAAGAGAGAGAAGAGCTGAGATCCTGCTGACGTCAGCCCGCTCTATACATTGAAGAGGAAGGGGCTGCAGACATCAGTGGGGATGAGAGAAGAGGACCTCTGGTGTCTCTAAAACATTGTATTGTTAATACAGTAATAAACGTAAACACTGCACCAGTATACAGTAATAAAGGGTTTTTAGTGAACTTTGATAGGGCTTATTTTCGGGGTAGCGCTTATATTCGGGGAAACACGGTAGAAGAATTTAATCTCGTAGCTTAGAGTACTTTTTGAATTTCAGTCCCATCTACCTGATCATTGTGAGGGATGCTGTGACCTTCCTGTGTGGAGTCCCAGGAATACAGAAAATGGGGACATCTCTCTGGTTGGTTTCTGTTACCGGAGTCACCTGTGGGATGAACACACACTGACTAAATACATTGGGGAGATTCACTTAAAATGGAGCATGCAAAATCTGGTGCAAATCCTGCATAGAAACCAATCAGCTTCCAGTTTTTTTATGTCAAAGCTTAATTGAACGAGCTGAAGTTAGAAGCTGATTGGCTACCAAGCACAGATTTTGCACTCTCCGGTTTTAGTAAATCTCCCCTATTGTTTTTATTTGTTTATCAGATGAAGGATCTTGATGGACCCTTCGTACTGCTCTCTTCTTTACAATAAAGTCTCCTCTTACCCGGTGATGTGAGGGGTGGAGGGTTCTCCATCTTGATGTCCTTGTAGTGATCCTTATGTCCTCCTTCTATATACTCCTCCATGGCAGATAGTAATATCCTGACACCTTATAGAATCCTGACACATACAGTGATATAGGCACCTAGTATCTTCATATCAATGTTGTCATGCAGTAAGGTGGAGGCACTGTGTTGGGTGATCTCCCATGAAGAGACCTGCTGGGTGTTAAAGGCTCACCAGATCTTTTCTTCGATAATCCTGTGTAAGGACAGAAAATAACAAATGTCACTCCTGGCCATTCATAATCCTCTTCACCCCTCCTGTTAGGTCCATGTTTTTATTACAGAGGTAAGAGTGATGTCATATGACCCCCCCCCCCCCCTCGGAAACCTCCTCCTGATCTATACAGAATTCTCCTCTATGCAGACATACAGTCGCAGCTGGTGCTCAAAAAATAAAAAAAATGCAGCCTCACTGTGCCCATCAAACGCAGCCACTGTGCCATCAATTGTCACCACTCTGCCATGCCATAAAATCCAGTCACTGTGCCATGCCATCAAACGCAGCCACTGTGCCATCAATAGTCACCACTGTGCCATACCATCAAACGCAGCCACTGTGCCATCAATTGTCACCACTGTGCCATGCCATCAAACTTGGTCACTGTGCCATCAATTGTCACCACTGTGCCATGCCAAACGCAGCCACTGTGCCATCAATTGTCACCACGGTGCCATGCCATCAAACTTGGCCACTGTGCCATCAATTGTCACCACTGTGCCATGCCATCAAACTTGGCCACTGTGCCATCAATTGTCACCACTGTGCCATGCCAAACGCAGCCACTGTGCCATCAATTGTCACCACTGTGCCATGCCATAAAATGCAGTCACTGTGCCATGCCATCAAACTTGGCCACTGTGCCATCAATTGTCACCACTGTGCCATGCCATCAAACTTGGCCACTGTGCCATCAATTGTCACCACTGTGCCATGCCATCAAACTTGGCCACTGTGCCATCAATTGTCACCACTGTGCCATGCCATCAAACTTGGCCACTGTGCCATCAATTGTCACCACTGTGCCATGCCATCAAAGTTGGCCACTGTGCCATCAATTGTCACCACTGTGCCATGCAATCAAAGTTGGCCACTGTGCCATCAATTGTCACCACTGTGCCATGCCATCAAAGTTGGCCACTGTGCCATCAATTGTCACCACTGTGCCATGCCATCAAACTTGGCCACTGTGCCATCAATTGTCACCACTGTGCCATGCCATCAAACTTGGCCACTGTGCCATCAATTGTCACCATTGTGCCATGCAATCAAACTTGGCCACTGTGACATCAATTGTCACCACTGTACCATGCCATCAAACTTGGCCACTGTGCCATCAATTGTCACCACTGTGCCATGCCATCAAACTTGGCCACTGTGCCATCAATTGTCACCATTGTGCCATGCAATCAAACTTGGCCACTGTGACATCAATTTTCACCACTGTGCCATACCATCAAATGCAGCCAATGTGCCATCAATTGTCACCACTGTGCCATGCCATCAAACCAGCCACTGTGCCATCAATTGTCACCACTGTGCTATGCCATAAAATGCAGTCACTGTGCCATGCCATTAAACGCAGCCACTGTGCCATCAATTGTCACCACTGTGCCATGCCATTAAACGCAGCCACCGTGCCAACAATTGTCACTACTGTGCCATGCCATCAAAGTTGGCCACTGTGCCATCAATTGTCACCACTGTGCCATGCCATCAAAGTTGGCCACTGTGCCATCAATTGTCACCACTGTGCCATGCCATCAAAGTTGGCCACTGTGCCATCAATTGTCACCACTGTGCCATGCAATCAAAGTTGGCCACTGTGCCATCAATTGTCACCACTGTGCCATGCCATCAAAGTTGGCCACTGTGCCATCAATTGTCACCACTGTGCCATGCCATCAAACTTGGCCACTGTGCCATCAATTGTCACCACTGTGCCATGCCATCAAACTTGGCCACTGTGCCATCAATTGTCACCATTGTGCCATGCAATCAAACTTGGCCACTGTGACATCAATTGTCACCACTGTACCATGCCATCAAACTTGGCCACTGTGCCATCAATTGTCACCACTGTGCCATGCCATCAAACTTGGCCACTGTGCCATCAATTGTCACCATTGTGCCATGCAATCAAACTTGGCCACTGTGACATCAATTTTCACCACTGTGCCATACCATCAAATGCAGCCAATGTGCCATCAATTGTCACCACTGTGCCATGCCATCAAACCAGCCACTGTGCCATCAATTGTCACCACTGTGCTATGCCATAAAATGCAGTCACTGTGCCATGCCATTAAACGCAGCCACTGTGCCATCAATTGTCACCACTGTGCCATGCCATTAAACGCAGCCACCGTGCCAACAATTGTCACTACTGTGCCATGCCATTAAACGCAGCCACAATGCCCATCAACTCTCGCCACTGTGCCAATTGTCGCCACTGTGCCTATTGTCGCCATCCACCTTCCAAATCCCTCGATGTCTTCTCCGGCCCTCGTTGACGCTTCAGCCAATCAGCCTTCAGCCTTCAGAACCGGTGAACCTGAATGGCTGAGACGCCTGTCAGTCTTATCCAAGGAACGCACACCCCGTACGCCCCTTGGATACGTTTCCGGAAGCCGAATACAGCTGCTGGCTCTCATAAGCACTCCCACACAACCAACCAGCTGCCGTTATTCTGGTAGCTGGCGCTCACCATCCGGCCATCTGAATAGTCAATGGCAGCGGCAACAATAACATAGATTTGTGCAAAGCATGAATCTATGTTATTGTAATCAGTGGCGGTGCGAGAGCCAGAGGGGGCGGCGCTCCGGCGCCCTCTATAGACGCACTGCCACTGCAGACATATAATAAACAGGGAATTATTTTGTATATGCACTGGAATAATAATTGTCTGTAGAGCACTCTTCCGTAGTTCTGTCACCATAGATTCCTTTTAAAGAGCAACTCTAACCAAACCCTTTTTATTTTAGCTTTGGATTGACTGGAGATGAGATAAATCAGAGTTCCACCCAAAAAATGAACTTCCGCTTTTCGGAACCCCCCCTCCGGGGTCACATTTGACACCTTTCAGGGGGAGGGGGAGCAGATACCTGTGTAACACATTTGAATCAATGGCTCTACATTATATCTGTATCTGGCCTGCAAACCAGAAGCTCTCGATGGACAGCCCGAAAAAATGACTATTAACCACTTGCTTACTGGCTGGCTACTTGAACCCCCCCCCCCCCCCCCAGACTAATTTTCAGCTTTCAGCGCTGATGCACTTTGAATGACAATTGCGCAGTCATACAACACTGTACCCATCATTTTTTACCACAAATGGAGCTTTATTTTGGTGGTTTTTGATCACCTCGGCGGTTTTTATTTTTTGTTAAAAAAAAATAAAATACAGAATACATTTTTTTATTATTTTATATTTTGTTATAAAATTTAGCAAAATGGGATATTTTCTCCTTCATTGATGTATGGGGCTGCTGATGATAGGCACCGATAAGGCGGCACTGGTGTACACTGTTAGGCGGCACTGGTGGGCACTGATAAGCAGCACTGGTGGACACCGAGAGGTGGCACTGAAGGGCATTGATAGGTGGCACTGGTGGGCACTGAGAAGTGGCACTAATAGGTGGCATTGATAGCTGGCAGTAATGGGCACTGATGGCCAGCAGTAATGGGCACTGATGGCCAGCAGTAATGGGCACTGATGGCCAGCAGTAATGGGCACTGATGGCCAGCAGTAATGGGCACTGATGGCCAGCAGTAATGGGCACTGATAGGCAGCACTGCTAGGTGGCACTGATTGGCACCACTGGTGGGAATTGATAGGTAGCACTTGGCATTGATAGGTGGCACTGATTGGCACCACTGGTGGGCATTGATAGGTGGCACTTGTGGGCATTGATAGGTGGCAATGGCAGGTGGCACTGGCAGGGGGTACTGACTTTACAGAGGAGGCAGAATTGCCTCCATCTTCGGGACCGATGTCCCTTACACAGGAGCCGGTGAACAGCTTTTTTTCTCCTCATGCTATCAGCTTGAGGAGGAAAAAAAATGATTACCAGTCTTTGTTTACTTCACATGATCAGCTGTCATTGGCCGACAGCTGATCACATGGTAAGGGGCCGGGACTGGCCCCTTACTCGGATCTGTGATCACCCGATTTTCAGAGACTCGGATGATCACAGGGCACGGAGGGGAGGACGTCTGTTGACATCTTCCCGGCATTTGGGGTCTGCGCTGTAGTCATCATTCGGCTATAGAGCGGGCACCAATCGGTTTAAGGGATTGTAAGCCTCCATTTTGTACCTGTCGGTACAGTAAATATCTCCTAAACATGTGCCGTTCAGGAGATATTTACTTTGTACTGCGCCAATGATGTAATCGGCACATGCACTGTGAAGAAAGGGCCCTCCGTGCCATGACTGGTGGCTCCTGCGAGCATGCATGGGAGGGACGTCACGCGATTTCGGCCAGTCACAGAGCTGGAGGCCGTGGCCCCCTGCAGGAAGAATGGCAAATATGCATCGGCCTCCAGGGGACAGCGTGCGTTTCGTTTGCAGGTAAGTGTCACATAATGTGCTAGTATGGAATGCATACTAGCATAATATGCTTTTACTCCAGGGAACAAAAAGTAAAACCCATCAGGGGTAATCATAATCAATCTGATGTGGACGGTCCGTGTGTGTGAGAACATCGGAGGGAGGGTGTGGTGCAGAGAGTATGGTGACTATTGGAGAAGCTCTTGGCAGGGGATACTGAGGATCGGCTGGGTGTCGGGAACAGTACCTGGTGCTGGGGAGAGCCCTGCTCTGATGGATTATCATGGAGGCCATAGAGAGGTGAGCAAAATCAACCGATCTACACTGTAGGGGGTGTGAGTAGTGCAGGAATAAGGTAGGTCAGTGTAGTGGTCAGTATAGGACTTAGGTAGGTCAGTGTAGGAATCAGGTAGGTCAGTTTAGTGGTCAGTGTAGGGATCAGGTCAGTGTTAGAATTGGGTAGGTCAGTATAGTGGTCAGTATAGGAATTAATAGGTCAGTGTAGTGGTCAGTGTAGGAATGAGGTAGGTCAGTGTAGCAATTGGGTAGGTCAGTGTAGTGGTCAGTGTAGGAATTGGGCAGGTCAGTGTAGAAATCAGGTAGGTCAGTGTAGTGATCAGTATAGGAATCAATAGGTCAGTGTTGTGGTCAGTGTAGGAATGAGGTAGGTCAGTGTAGGAATCAGGAAGGTCGGTGTAGTGGTCAGTGTAGGAATCAGGTAGGTCGGTATAGTGGTCAGTATAGGAATCGGGTAGGTCAGTGTAGTAATCAGTATAGGAATCAATAGGTCGGTGTAGTGGTCAGTGTAGGAATCAGGTAGGTCAGTGTAGGAATCAGGTAGGTCAGTGTAGTGGCCAGTATAGGAATCGGGTAGGTCAGTATAGGAATCAATAGGTCAGTGTAGTGGTCAGTGTAAGAATAAGGTAGGTCAGTGTAGTGGTCAGTGTAAGAATAAGGTAGGTCAGTGTAGTGGTCAGTGTAAGAATAAGGTAGGTCAGTGTAGTGGTCAGTGTAAGAATAAGGTAGGTCAGTGTAGTGGTCAGTGTAAGAATAAGGTAGGTCAGTGTAGTGGTCAGTGTAAGAATAAGGTAGGTCAGTGTAGTGGTCAGTGTAGGAATGAGGTAGGTCAGTGTAGGAATGAGGTAGGTCAATGTAGTGGTCAGTGTAGGAATCAGGTAGGTCGGTGTAGTGGTTAGTGTAGGAATCAGGTAGGTCAGTGTAGTGGTCAGTGTAGGAATCAGGTAGGTCAGTGTAGTGGTCAGTGTAGGAATCAGGTAGGTCAGTGTAGTGGTCAGTGTAGGAATCAGGTAGGTCAGTGTAGTGGTCAGTGTAGGAATAAGGTAGATCAGTGTAGTGGTCAGTGTAAGAATAAGGTAGGTCAGTGTAGTGGTCAGTGTAGGAATGGGGTAGGTCAGTGTAGGAATCAGGTAGGTCAGTGTAGTGGTCAGTGTAGGAATCAGGTAGGTCGGTGTAGTGGTCAGTGTAGGAATCAGGTAGGTCAGTGTAGTGGTCAGTGTAGGAATCAGGTAGGTCGGTGTAGTGGTCAGTGTAGGAATCAGGTAGGTCAGTGTAGTGGTCAGTGTAGGAATCAGGTAGGTCAGTGTAGTGGTCAGTGTAGGAATCAGGTAGGTCAGTGTAGTGGTCAGTGTAGGAATTAGGTAGGTCGGTGTAGTGGTCAGTGTAGGAATCAGGTAGGTCGGTGTAGTGGTCAGTGTAGGAATCAGGTAGGTCAGTGTAGTGGTCAGTGTAGGAATCAGGTAGGTCGGTGTAGTGGTCAGTGTAGGAATCAGGTAGGTCGGTGTAGTGGTCAGTGTAGGAATCAGGTAGGTCAGTGTAGTGGTCAGTGTAGGAATCAGGTAGGTCAGTGTAGTGGTCAGTGTAGGAATCAGGTAGGTCAGTGTAGTGGTCAGTGTAGGAATCAGGTAGGTCAGTGTAGTAAAAACCCATCAGGGGTAATCATAATCAATCTGATGTGGACGGTCCGTGTGTGTGTGAGAACATCGGAGGGGGGGTGTGGTGCAGAGAGTATGGTGACTATTGGAGAAGCTCTTGGCAGGGGATACTGAGGATCGGCTGGGTGTCGGGAACAGTACCTGGTGCTGGGGAGAGCCCTGCTCTGATGGATTATCATGGAGGCCATAGAGAGGTGAGCAAAATCAACCAATCTACACTGTAGGGGGTGTGAGTAGTGCAGGAATAAGGTAGGTCAGTGTAGTGGTCAGTATAGGACTTAGGTAGGTCAGTGTAGGAATCAGGTAGGTCAGTTTAGTGGTCAGTGTAGGGATCAGGTCAGTGTTAGAATTGGGTAGGTCAGTATAGTGGTCAGTATAGGAATTAATAGGTCAGTGTAGTGGTCAGTGTAGGAATGAGGTAGGTCAGTGTAGCAATTGGGTAGGTCAGTGTAGTGGTCAGTGTAGGAATTGGGTAGGTCAGTGTAGAAATCAGGTAGGTCAGTGTAGTGGTCAGTGTAGGAATCAGGTAGGTCAGTGTAGTGGTCAGTGTAGGAATCAGGTAGGTCAGTGTAGTGGTCAGTGTAGGAATCAGGTAGGTCAGTGTAGTGGTCAGTGTAGGAATCAGGTAGGTCGGTGTAGTGGTCAGTGTAGGAATCAGGTAGGTCAGTGTAGGAATCAGGTAGGTCAGTGTAGTGGTCAGTGTAGGAATCAGGTAGGTCAGTGTAGTGGTCAGTGTAGGAATTAGGTAGGTCGGTGTAGTGGTCAGTGTAGGAATCAGGTAGGTCGGTGTAGTGGTCAGTGTAGGAATCAGGTAGGTCAGTGTAGTGGTCAGTGTAGGAATCAGGTAGGTCAGTGTAGTGGTCAGTGTAGGAATCAGGTAGGTCAGTGTAGTAAAAACCCATCAGGGGTAATCATAATCAATCTGATGTGGATGGTCCGTGTGTGTGTGAGAACATCGGAGGGAGGGTGTGGTGCAGAGAGTATGGTGACTATTGGAGAAGCTCTTGGCAGGGGATACTGAGGATCGGCTGGGTGTCGGGAACAGTACCTGGTGCTGGGGAGAGCCCTGCTCTGATGGATTATCATGGAGGCCATAGAGAGGTGAGCAAAATCAACCAATCTACACTGTAGGGGGTGTGAGTAGTGCAGGAATAAGGTAGGTCAGTGTAGTGGTCAGTATAGGACTTAGGTAGGTCAGTGTAGGAATCAGGTAGGTCAGTTTAGTGGTCAGTGTAGGGATCAGGTCAGTGTTAGAATTGGGTAGGTCAGTATAGTGGTCAGTATAGGAATTAATAGGTCAGTGTAGTGGTCAGTGTAGGAATGAGGTAGGTCAGTGTAGCAATTGGGTAGGTCAGTGTAGTGGTCAGTGTAGGAATTGGGTAGGTCAGTGTAGAAATCAGGTAGGTCAGTGTAGTGGTCAGTATAGGAATCGGGTAGGTCAGTGTAGTGGTCAGTGTAGGAATTGGGCAGGTCAGTGTAGAAATCAGGTAGGTCAGTGTAGTGATCAGTATAGGAATCAATAGGTCAGTGTTGTGGTCAGTGTAGGAATGAGGTAGGTCAGTGTAGGAATCAGGTAGGTCGGTGTAGTGGTCAGTGTAGGAATCAGGTAGGTCGGTATAGTGGTCAGTATAGGAATCGGGTAGGTCAGTGTAGTAATCAGTATAGTTATCAATAGGTCAGTGTAGTGGTCAGTATAGGAATCGGGTAGGTCAGTATAGGAATCAATAGGTCAGTGTAGTGGTCAGTGTAAGAATAAGGTAGGTCAGTGTAGTGGTCAGTGTAAGAATAAGGTAGGTCAGTGTAGTGGTCAGTGTAAGAATAAGGTAGGTCAGTGTAGTGGTCAGTGTAAGAATAAGGTAGGTCAGTGTAGTGGTCAGTGTAGGAATGAGGTAGGTCAGTGTAGGAATGAGGTAGGTCAATGTAGTGGTCAGTGTAGGAATCAGGTAGGTCGGTGTAGTGGTCAGTGTAGGAATCAGGTAGGTCAGTGTAGTGGTCAGTGTAGGAATCAGGTAGGTCAGTGTAGGAATCAGGTAGGTCGGTGTAGTGGTCAGTGTAGGAATCAGGTAGGTCGGTATAGTGGTCAGTATAGGAATCGGGTAGGTCAGTGTAGTAATCAGTATAGGAATCAATAGGTCGGTGTAGTGGTCAGTGTAGGAATCAGGTAGGTCAGTGTAGGAATCAGGTAGGTCAGTGTAGTGGTCAGTATAGGAATCGGGTAGGTCAGTATAGGAATCAATAGGTCAGTGTAGTGGTCAGTGTAAGAATAAGGTAGGTCAGTGTAGTGGTCAGTGTAAGAATAAGGTAGGTCAGTGTAGTGGTCAGTGTAAGAATAAGGTAGGTCAGTGTAGTGGTCAGTGTAAGAATAAGGTAGGTCAGTGTAGTGGTCAGTGTAGGAATGAGGTAGGTCAGTGTAGGAATGAGGTAGGTCAATGTAGTGGTCAGTGTAGGAATCAGGTAGGTCGGCGTAGTGGTCAGTGTAGGAATCAGGTAGGTCAGTGTAGTGGTCAGTGTAGGAATCAGGTAGGTCAGTGTAGTGGTCAGTGTAGGAATCAGGTAGGTCAGTGTAGTGGTCAGTGTAGGAATAAGGTAGATCAGTGTAGTGGTCAGTGTAAGAATAAGGTAGGTCAGTGTAGTGGTCAGTGTAGGAATGGGGTAGGTCAGTGTAGGAATGAGGTAGGTCAGTGTAGTGATCAGTGTAGGAATCAGGTAGGTCGGTGTAGTGGTCAGTGTAGAAATCAGGTAGGTCAGTGTAGTGGTCAGTGTAGGAATCAGGTAGGTCAGTGTAGTGGTCAGTGTAGGAATCAGGTAGGTCGGTGTAGTGGTCAGTGTAGGAATCAGTAGGTCAGTGGTAGAAATCAGGTAGGTCAGTGTAGTGGTCAGTGTAGGAATCAGGTAGGTCAGTGTAGTGGTCAGTGTAGGAATCAGGTAGGTCAGTGTAGTGGTCAGTGTAGGAATCAGGTAGGTCAGTGTAGTGGTCAGTGTAGGAATCAGGTAGGTCAGTGTAGTGGTCAGTGTAGGAATCAGGTAGGTCAGTGTAGTGGTCAGTGTAGGAATCAGGTAGGTCAGTGTAGTGGTCAGTGTAGGAATCAGGTAGGTCGGTGTAGTGGTCAGTGTAGGAATCAGGTAGGTCGGTGTAGTGGTCAGTGTAGGAATCAGGTAGGTCGGTGTAGTGGTCAGTGTAGGAATCAGGTAGGTCAGTGTAGTGGTCAGTGTAGGAATCAGGTAGGTCAGTGTAGTGGTCAGTGTAGGAATCAGGTAGGTCAGTGTAGTGGTCAGTGTAGGAATCAGGTAGGTCGGTGTAGTGGTCAGTGTAGGAATCAGGTAGGTCGGTGTAGTGGTCAGTGTAGGAATCAGGTAGGTCGGTGTAGTGGTCAGTGTAGGAATCAGGTAGGTCAGTGTAGTGGTCAGTGTAGGAATCAGGTAGGTCGGTGTAGTGGTCAGTGTAGGAATCAGGTAGGTCAGTGTAGTGGTCAGTGTAGGAATCAGGTAGGTCGGTGTAGTGGTCAGTGTAGGAATCAGGTAGGTCGGTGTAGTGGTCAGTGTAGGAATCAGGTAGGTCAGTGGTCAGTGTAGGAATCAGGTAGGTCGGTGTAGTGGTCAGTGTAGGAATCAGGTAGGTCGGTGGTCAGTGTAGTGGTGGTCAGTGTAGGAATCAGTGTAGGAATGAGGTAGGTTAGTGCAGTGGTCAAGTAGGTCAGTGTAAGAATCAAGTAGGTCAGTACTACTGTACTAGTGGAAGGGACTCAGGGAGGAGTGCTAAAAGTCTGGTGTGGGGGCAAATTTCTTGCCTTGTCCCGGTCGCTGACAACCCACGCTACACCACTGACTTCATATATAATTTGAGGAAACAATGCGTATAAAATAGTTTACCATTGGCCAATAAAAAAAAAAAGATGTCCCCGAATTTCATTTTAAAAATCTGGTCACCTTTACTTAGATTGTAAGCTCCTTTAGTGCAGGGACTGGTGTGAATGTACAAATATATATAAAGCACTGTATAAAGTGACAGCTCTATATAAGTACCAATAATAATAAAATAAATGACCTGTATGTGTGTACATATTATAAGACTCTCTCTATAGATATAAGTGTTTAGCATATTCTGTATATACAAGACTTATCAATGAATATGGAAGTAGAAGCTGGCCATGACAGGGGTAACTGGGTGTAAATATAAAATATATTATTATTACCTCCTCTGCTGCATGACGCAATAATATCTCCTCACAACTTTTTCCCAGAATTCCTCTCTTCCAGGACTTCCGGTCTTTGCGTTCCACCGAGAATAAGTGAGATCGCCATCTTGTGGCGAAAATACAAACTGCAGCCCATGTTTTTTTCAATGCTTGGACAGTTGCCTACCGATGCACCCTTCACTTTTGTTGGGTATACCTTATAGAAAGGAACACAACAGACAATAAAACAAATATTAATTGTGTATTAAAATTCATAAATACATTATAACATAAGTATATTCTTTGGATTATGCCATACAGGGCCGCTGATAGAAATCATGGGGCCCCATACAACCTACCTGACGGGGCCCCTTCAGTCCCACCCCTGGTCCCTCCTTCAGCCCCACCCCTGGCTCCGCCCCCTGGCCCAGCGACTTGACAGCGGGACATGCCAATGCCATAATGTACTGCAGAGACAGTGCCACCCATGCCGCCAATGCCATAATGTACTGCAGACAGTGCCATCCATGCCATGCCGCCAATGCCATATTGTGCTGCAGACAGTGCCACCCATGCTGCCAATGGCATAATGCCATTGGCAGCATGGATGGCACTGTCTGCAGCACATTATGGCATTGGCAGCACGGGTGGCACTGTCTGCAGCACACTACAGCATTGGCGGCATGGGTGGCACTGTCTCTGCAGGCAGCACATGAGTTATGGGCCATAATGCATGTGCTACCTGCAGACAGTCCCACCCATGCCATAATGTGCTGCAGATAGTGCCACCCATGACCCAATGCCATAACGCATGTGCTACCTATGCCGCCAATGCCATATTGTGCTGCAGACACTGCCATCCATGCCAAAATGCCATTGGCAGCATGGGTAGGCACGGTCTCTGCAGACTGCAGGCAGCACATGCATATGGCATTAGCGCATGGGTGGCACTGTCTGCAGCACGGCATGGGTGGCACTGTCTCTGCAGGCAGCACATGCATTATGGACCATGTGCTGCAGACAGTGCCACCCATGCCCCAATGCCATAACGCATGTGCTACCTGCTGATAGTGCCACCCATTCCGCCAATGCCATATTGTGCTGCAGACACTGCCACCCATGCCGCCAATGGCATAATGCCATTGGCAGCATGGGTAGGCACTGTCTCTGCAGGCAGCACATGCGTTATGGCATTAGCGTCATAGGTGGCATAGTCTGCAGCACATTACGGCATTGGCGGCACGGAATGGGTGGCACTGTCTGCAGGTGATGCTGATGCCAATCATGCCATAATGTATACATGCTGCTGCTGCAGTAGTAGTAGTAGTAGTAGTAGGAGGAGATCTTGAAGCCAGCCCCCCCAAGCACACACCTGTGTAATTTTTAGCTGCCTGGGTCCAAGGAATCACTTCTTCCCTGATGGGTGCTGCTACATGGACTTGAGGGACAAGTAGATGAGGTGCCTCTGCCTCTGCGATATCCTCTGCTGCCGCTGCTCGCCGGGTGGTCACCTTACTGCTACTTCTCACGCGCGGGGAGAGATTCAGATACAGGAAGGAATCACTCACTCCGCGGCGCCTGGAGGACAGCAGTACACAGACGACACGCTGGACGGCCGGTACTTGATCCAGCATGGTGAGCGGACGCGAAATACACAAAATAGTCCCTTCCCTGCCGCCATCTAAAAATTCAAATAGCGACCAAAAAAAAATGTAAAATCCAAACGGGGGGGGGGGGGGGGGGGGGTGGATGTGTGTGCTTAGGCGTGCGGTGCTGTCATGGGCTGGCAGTATTAAACGGTTGTGGAGGATTTTTTTTTTTACTACATTCAATTATTGATCTGATCGGGTTGCCGGGCCCCCCTGCTGGCCGGGCCCGGTACAACAGGGCCAGTTGTACTGGCCTATCAGCGGCCCTGATGCCATATGCTGGTTAGAAAGTCTTTGGCATTTAGGATAGTTCAGAAAACCATTTATCTATTGTGGTTATTTTAGGTATTTTGCATTGGTTTGTCAATAGATATGGTAAAGTTGATCCGGGGAATATCCGATTGCCTCATGGGGGATCAGGAAGAATTTATTTCCCCTGCTGTAGCAAATTGGATCAGCGCTCTGCTGTTTTTTTTTTTTTTTTTGCCTTCCTCTGGATCAACTGTGGGTATAGAATTGGGTATATGTGATTGTACGATATTATCATTATTTTTTTATTTCTTATGGTTGAACTTGATGGACTTGTGTCTTTTTTCAACCTGACCAACTATGTAACTATATGTGTTTCTGAGTTCCAAACATTACTTTTACAAATGTTTAAAGTGTGGCTTTATATACACTCAACATTTTTACAACCTGTCCTGAATGATTGAACCTGGCAGATAGCAACCCATGTTTAACCACTTCAATACCAGGCATTTTCACCCCCTTCCTGCCCAGCCCTGTTGCACTTTGAATGACAATTGCGCAGTCGTGCGACGTGGCTCCCAAACAATATAAACAAAAATGTCACAGTCACAATCGGCCTAACCGATACGTATTCTTCTACATATTTTTGGTTAAAAAAAAATCTAAATACGCTTTTTTGATCGGTTTGCGCAAAAGTTCTAGTATCTACAAAATAGGGAATAGATTTATGGCATTTTTATTTATTTTTATACTAGTAATGGCGTCGATCTTCGATTTTTTTCTATTGTGACTGTGACATTGCGATGGACATATCGGACACTTTTGACACATTTTTGGGACCATTCACATTTATACAGCGATTAGTGCTATAAACTGCACTCATTACTGAATAAATGTGACTGGCAGGAAAGGGGTTAACAATAGGGGCACTGTAAGGGTTAAATATGTTCCCTGGAATTGATTCTAACTGTAGGGGTAGGAGATCGGTCTTCTCACCTCTGACAGGACTGGGAATATGTGTGTTTATACACACAGATCCATAGTCCTGCAGTGATTGCGGGCAGCGTGAGTGCCCAGCAGCCATCGCGGCCGTGGGGTACCATGTCCTGAGGAATGCGGCAGGCACGCCCGCGCGCCCCCTAGACGGGCGAAGATGTCATATGACGTCCGCCCGGAGGGACAAGAGCTTCCTGCGGATGTAATATTAGTATACGCCGGGCAGGAAGAGGTTGAAACTTTTGTTTTGCCATGTTTACATGTTGCGTTTAGAATCATAAAAAAAACAAAAAACGTTTAGAAGTGTTTGGCACTTGAAATTAAGGTTAAGGTTTTTTAAATGTAATCCGGGGACATATTTTTTTTTTTACTAGTAATGGCAGCAATCAGCGACTTTCTGCCCCGTCGCTGCCACCGCCCGCCTCACAGCTTGTCAAGTCTCACTGTCCGGGCCCCTGGCTACTACTGGGTGGGGAGCTGAGGAAAATCACTCCACCAGGGAAGGCAAGGAGATGAGCAGGTAGGAGGCTGGCCGGGACTTGAGCCAAGGCAGAAGAACATGCGAGCGAAGCTGAATGGGCATGCACCCTGAAACTGAAGAAATATTCCCTCCACTCCGACCAGCACATGATCATCAGAAAGGGGCACAGATAATGAAAAAAATACAACCCCCCTAAACCTCGTAGGAGCGGTGGGGCAGGGGTGTGTCATATATATATTTTTTTAATTCTGCACTGACTGTCTTTGAAATTGCCTCAGCCCCTTTTCAAATACAATCCGGGGACAAAACCAGGGACAGACTTGGTCCGGGGACAGTGTCCTCAATCCGGGTACTTTCCCTGGAAATTGGGGATTGTCTGGTCATCCTACTTGAAATGCCTCTAAACTCAGCTTCTGAACCCATATTTTTTGCGTTCCAAAAAAAGCCTCTAAACTCAACTGCCTAGAAACGACTGTAAACGACCCTGTGTACATGTACTGATAAGATAACAGAGAGGAGAGTTCAGGAGCAGTTTTTTAAAAAATGCACAACTGCTCCTAAATGTCCGTTTACCATCAACAGTGTACATGAGGCCTAAGTCTACCCTAACACTAAAATTGCTACATCTATAGACATCCAAGATCTAACACTAGCCTATCTAGCCATGTAAAGAAGAAATCAGTATAAATACCTTTTATTGAAGCCAATCCGATCTGGTTTTCAGCGGCGGAAGCTCTGCAGAGGACACAGCCGAATGGGAAGTGACGTCACCCATAGAGTTACTATGGGGCTTCTGCATCCACCTCCATAGCGAAGCCACAGCTGACAGCTCAGCATGGGATCGGGTCAAATTGGCTTCAAAAAGGTATGTATACTGATTTCTTCTTTATAGGGTTAGATAGGTTAGTGTTAGATTGTGGATGTCTGTAAATGCAGGAATTTTAGTGTTAGGTTGGACTTACACTTTAAGCTAGGGTGACCAGACATCCCCAGTTTCAGGGACAGTCCCCGATTGAGGACACTGTCCCCGGGCAATTTTAAAGACAGTCAGTGCAGAAAAAAAAAATTACACACCCCCGCTTTGCTGCTCCTACTAGCTTAGGGGGGTGTATTTTTCCCATTATCTGTGCCCCCTTCTGATGATCATGTGCTGGTTGGAGCGGAGGGAATATTTGTTCAGTTTCGGGCGCATGCCCATTCAGCTCCACTCGCGTGTTCTTCTGCCTTGGCTCAAATCCTGGCCACCCACCTGCCTGCCTATCTTCTTGCCTTCCCTGACAGAGTGATCTTCCTCCGCTTCCCACCCAGTAGTAGCCGGGGCCCCGAGAGTAAGACTTGAGAGGCTGAGAGCTGGCCGTGATGGGCAGAGAGTTGCTGATTGTTGCCATTACTAGTAAAGAAAAAATATGTCCCCGGATTTTATTTAAAAAATCTGGTCACCTTACTTTAATCAATACAATAAAAAGTTGTACTCCAGCAAAACTGCCATATAACGATGGCGGGCGGTCCATGAGTGATTAAGTCACCCAATATTCACAGTTCAAATGGTCCAATATACGGAATTACCAAGTGCACTGAGTGAAGACAATAGTATCGGTTAGAGCAGCAGGCCACTGGTGACCAGCATGAATGAAGTCTATATGCAGTCTAGTAGTGGAAACATCTACAGCCTAAATGGCTACAGAGGCCCGTCTTTAAGGCATGGCAAATGCATACCTCCCAACTTTTAAAAAATGTACTGTGGGACAAGTTGTTGACCATGGGGGGTGCGGGGTGCTGCGAACACAGTTGTTGACCGGCCGGGGGGGGGGGGGGTGCTCGAAAGAAGTTGTTGAGCAGGAGGGTGACGCGAACAAAGTTGTTGAGCGGGAGGGGGGGGGGGGGCGGGGGGTTACCTGTCGGTGCACAGCTCTCTGTCTCTTCTTTCACTGGGCTACGGGAATTTAGCCCTGATCGCGGGACTGAGGGAAATACTTCAAATCGCGGGACGTTCCCGCCGAATCTGGGACGGTTGGGAGGTATGCAAAAGGGGCAGCTGCCCTGGGTCCTGTTATTGTTGTGGGGCCCAAAGCTGCCTCATACTCATACTTGCCAACTAGCCTGATTTAAATTCCCTTGTTCCTTGAAGTTTTAGTCTGTGTCCCAATATCTCAGTGTGACGTTCTGCTACTAATGCTGCCCAGCTCTGTCAGTCTCATATTGTTGTGTACAGGTGACTCACCTGCATTCCTATGTAAATAGAGGCGGGTACTGTGAATGCTTCAGTCCGGTTTTATCGGTTTTGACCGATCGTGTGTACGCGGCCTTAAGGTTTGACCTCATATTATGTGTTTTTTGTAAATCTAAAGGAAAAATTCTACAGAAAATCTAATAGTGTGTATCCAGCTTAAGCATGCATAAACAATTGTGCAGGGGCAACATACAAATGACACACCCGTGTCCACTACCATATAGGTTAATGAGAAGGGAGGAACTGCCGCTCCAGCTGAGTGCACTATGCAATCAGTGTCCTCTCAGAACCCGTGGGTGCCGGCAATGCACGAAGCACAATTCAAAAAGAAAATATGGACGGCCGCACACCAAAAAAACTTAAAAGGGTAGCCTTTAATGGTAAAAAAAAAGGAAACAGCACTACAAAGCACAGCAAGCAGTGGGGTATATAGCTGACACTTTTCACACTGGGGTTCAGTGCTTAGTCATAGCTAAAACAAAATGAAATACCTTCCAAATATATACGCCTATCTAAAAGACAATCACAATCACATAATCCACTAGTGGTCAGTGCATTTTTATAGCACGGATCGTTGTAAAAATGACAATAGTACAAAAAACGTGTCAAAAGTGTCTGAAGTGTCCGCCATAAAGTCGCAGTCACGATAAAAATCGCAGATCGCCGCCATTACTAGTAAAAAAAAAATATATCAATAAAAATTCCATAAAACTATCCCCTATTTTCTGGACGCACAAACCAATCACTAATCACTGTTTTTTTTTACCAGTAATATGTAGAAGAATACGTATCGGCCTAAACTGAGAAAAATATTGCTTTAAAAAAAAAAAAATGGGGATTTTTATTATAGCAAAAAGTACAAAATATTGCTTTTTTTCAAAATTGCCGCTCTATTTTTGTTTATAGCGCAAAAAAAAATGCAGAGGTGATCAAATACCACTGAAAGAAAGCTCTATTTGTGGGGAAAAAAGGACGCCAACTTTGTTTGGGAGCCACGTCGCACGACCGCGCAATTGTCAGTTAAAGCGACGCAGTGCCGAATCGCAAAAAGTGCTCTGGTCTTTGGCCAGCCAAATGGTTCGGGGAGTAATTGGTTAAGCAAGCATGCCACCCCTATTACCGCCAGGGTTTTGCCTTGTCTCCTCCCCCTCAGCCTTTCCAGTGATGTCCAGGGTATCGGCTGTGTGGGCCCTCTGAGGGATCAGAGCACTCTCCCACCTGGACAACACTGCTGGCAAGTTACTTCATCCTCAGCCAAGTCAGCCCAGTATCTGTGTTTTCAGACAGTGCAGCCCCAGCAGCATTGAGAACAGGAGGGGAGAAAGTCAGGACTAACTGCTGCCAGCCAGACGTGCGGCATAAGGCAGGGAAACAGGGCCTGTTAATGGGACACTGGACCCTTCCTCCAGGAGAGCTACATGGGGCAGACAGGGGACAGCACTGTGGGCACATGCAGCATAGGAGCAGATCAGGAGGTGGGGAGGAATAAAGGGGGCATCCGTGGGGATATATTAGGGGATAGCAAGGACAATCCTTAGATCACACATTCTGCCTAGGAGCGCAGTAAAGCTACCCCCCTATTCTGCCCATACACTACCCTAGCCTGTCCGTATACTACCCTAGCCCACCCCTATACTACCCTAGCCCACCCTAAACTACCCAAGCCCACCCCTATACTATTTAAGCCTGTCTATATACTACCCTAGCCTTTCCGTATACTACCCTAGCCTGTCCATTTACTACCCTAGCCCACCCTAAACTACCCTAGCCCACCCCTATACTATCTTAGCCTGTCTATATACTACCCTAGCTTGTCCATTTACTACATTGGCCTGTCTATATACTACCCTATCCTGTCTGTATACTGCCCTATCCTGTGCATATACTACCCTAGCCTGTCCTTATACTACCCTGGCCTATCTGTGTACTACCCTGGCCTGTCCATATACTACCCTAGCCTGTTCATATACCTGTGGACCACAGCTGTGGAGAGGAAGCGAGCGGGTGCCGCCACTATTTGTCTTCAGGCTGGGTCCAGAAGCAACGATGCGAGCCTGCAGACCATGGGTGAAGAAATAGCTGGAGAGGCACCGAAAATATCAGTCATGGGGGTGGGGGGGGGGCGCAAAATTAGAATTTTACCTAGGGTGTCAAAAATCCTTGCACCAGCCCTGGCTGTTATAGCAGCAAAGGGTGGGCCAACTCAAAATTTAACCCTACGGACAAAGACTGGGATGCCAGTTCATGTGCGTGTTAAAGGCAGGTGTCCCAATACTTTTGACAGGTAGACACAACCTTATGTGAGATGCCTTATGTATTTTATTTTTTTAAGTGTTGCAGTCATTTATTACATTTTATTTGAAATGATCAGTTGCACGCTTCAGGATCTCAGTCTTGTATTCAAATTTTTGAAGATTAGAAAAGAAAATAACAGTTAAAATGGACAACCCCCCAGAAGAAGTCCTTTTTGTGATGAAACCAGTGAGGTTAGGAGCCGTTTCCTTCTATCGTGTGTGTTTGCACAGTGCCTGGATATTGTACACAACGCTGGTTTTACCTTTTGGTATTTTATACTATCTGGCGTCTCTTGCACGCACGAGGTGAATGTTTTTTTTTGTATTATTATTCAACTACTTATCACGTATTTGTGTTTTCTACAGTTGGATTTTAATAACCCAATAGGAGTTAAAATGGATGTACAAAGACTAAAACAGAGATATTGTCAGTGGCGGCTGGTGCTCAATTTTTTTTGGGGGGCGCAAACAAACGAAAAAACAAACAAACATCAATTGCAGCCTCACTGTGCCCATCAATTGTTGCCACTGTGCTATCAAGCGCAGACACTGTGTCATCAAACACAGCCACTGTGCCATCAATTGTCGCCATTGTGCCATCACACGCAGCCACTGTGCCATCACATGCAGCCACTGTGCCATCAAACGTCACCACTTTGCCATCAAACGTCACCACTGTGCCATTAAATTCAGCCACTCTTCCATCAATTGTCACCACTGTTGGCCCCATAAAATTCCGCCAGTTTGCCCCATAAAATGCCGCCAGATTGCCCCAAAATACTGCCAGATTGACCCTCCGCCTGGCACTTACCTTTCTCGGGTCAGCAATCCTCCTCCACGATCCCTCAGTGTCTTCTCCCATCCTCCGATGTACCTTCAGCCAATTAGGTGACTGGTAACCAGACCCAGTGAACCTGAATGGCTGAGACGCATGTCAGTGTTAACCAGGGATCGCCACTGTGCCCATCAAACGCAGCCACTGTGCCATCAAACGTCGCCACTGTGCCATCAAACGTCGCCACTGTGCCATCAATTGTCACCACTGTGCCATCAAACGTCGCCACTGTGCCATCAATTGTTGCTACTGTGCCATCAAACGTCGCCACTGTGCCATGTAACGTAGCTATTGGGCCATCAAACGTCACCACTGTGCCATCAGTTGTTGTCACTGTGCCATTAAACGCAGCCCCTGTGGCATCAATTGTCGCCACTGTGCCCATCAATTGTCTCCACTGTGTCCATCAATTGCCACCAGTTTTCCCTGTAAAACGCCGCCAGTTTGATCCATAAAATGCTGCCAGTTTGCCCCATAAAATTCCACCAGATTGCCCCAAAATACTGCCAGATTGACCCCCCGCCCGGCAGCTACCTTTTTCGGGTCAGCCATCCTCCTTCTCCCACCCTAGATGCCGGTTCAGCCAATCAGGTGACCGGTAACCAGACCCGGTGAACCTGATTGGCTGAGACGTGTGTCATTGTTAACCAGGGATCGCCAGTGTGCCCATCAAACGCAGCCACTGTGCCATCAAACAAGGCCACTGTGCCATCAATTGTTGCCACTGTTCCATCAAATGTCACCACTGTGCCATCAAACACAGCCACTGTGCCATCAAACACAGCCACTGTGCCATCAATTGTCACCACTGTGCCATCAATTGTCGCCACTGTGCCATCAATAGTTGCCACTGTGCCATCAAACGTAGCTACTGTGCCATCAATTGTCATCACTGTGCCATTAAACGCAGCCCCTGTGGCATGAATTGTCGCCACTGTGCCCATCAATTGCCGCCAGTTTTCCCCATAAAATGGCGCCAGATTGCCTCAAAATACTGCCAGATTGACCCCCTGCCCGGCACTTACCTTTATCGGTTCAGCCATCCTCCTCCACGATCCCTCAATGTCTTCTCCCGCCCTCGATGTCGCTTCAGCCAATCAGGTGACCAGTAACCAGACCCGGTGAACCTGACAGGCTGAGACGCATGTCAGTGTTAACCAGGGAACGCACACCCTGTGCGCCCTCTGGTTAACAATTTGGAAGCCGATTAGAGCCCACAGGCTGTAATCGGGAAGCCTATCAGAGCCGCAGGCACAAAACTAATTGCACGTCTCTATTTTTTAAGATGAAAGGGAATAACTCCCGAACAAGGACGGTAATAAAGATTTGACAGAAATTCTAAATACCGTTTCTCTAGTGAAAAAAATGTAATAAAGAAAAACAAAAACGAGAGTTGGCTGGGGCCAACTTAAATAGCTTCAAATCAAAGAATATTATTATTTTAAAAGTGTCACTTAACCCACATCATAAAAAAAAAACTACGGTATTAATAAATGGTGAATTACATGCTCACTATAAGATGGTTTTCTGTATTCTGCTGCTCTCTGTCTCCCCCTTCCCAGTACCGGGAAGTAAACAAAGCTGCAATCACAGCTGTCTGCATGTGATCAGTGAATTTTTCACCGATTTCATGCTTGTAAGCCTCCATAAAGAGGACCTGTCATAATACATAATTAAATACAATTAAAAATGTTTTTTTTTTTTTTAAATGCCCCTGTCCCTAGTAGCTCGCACGCAGAAGCAAACAAGCATGCAAGTCCCGCCCACATATGCAAATGCCGTTCAAACCCCACATGTGAGGTATCGTCGTGTGCGTTAGAGCAACAATTCTACCACTAGACCCCCTCTGTAACTCGAAAATAGTAACCTGTAAAAAAAATTCAAGCGTTGCCTATGGAGATTTTTAAGTACCGAAATTTAGCGCCATTCCACGAGTGTGCGCAATTTTAAAGCATAACCTGTTAGGTATCTATTTACTCGGCGTAACATTATCTTTCACATTATGCAAAAAAATTGGGCTAACTTTACTGTTTTGTTATTTTTTAATTCATGAAACCCTAAAAAAAGGCGTTGAAAAATGATTGCGCAAATACTGTGCAAGAAAAAAAGTTGGAATAACCGCCATTTTATTCCCTAGGGTGTCTGCTTTACATGAAGGAGAGAAGTGCCAAAATAGGCCCGGTTGTCAAGTGGTTAAGGGCCGCTGATGAACTGGGAATCCCCCACAGCCAGGCACACCGAATTTCCACAGGTGCTTCAGAATCAGCGAACAGTCCGTGACTTTTTTTTTATTGAGGATATTAAATTGGATAGGTATAAGAGGTTATGGGATGCCCACTTGACAACTTCAGGGATACAGAGTCTCTTTACGTGTAGCTCTACCCCCGGAGGAGCTGCAGGTTTGTTTTGGTTGGCGTGTTACCTCTGTGACTCCGCAGTCTAGGGTAGTTGATTAGAGCCGTAGTAATGGAATGTTCACACAGCAGGTGTTATTTTCTTGTGCTTTTATTTACCCAACAAGGTAAAACAGTTGAACTTGGTGAAGAATAGCAGAGGTAGAGAACACAGATTCAGGTGTAGGTAAAATAAACAGTCCTGCTTCCAATGACAAACTTTCACTTCGCCACTCCAGCTGGAATGGGCATAGCGCACCTGGACAGACCTCTCTCACAAGCCTGGCAGACAGAATGACACTCGAACTTGGGGTGAAGTCTCTGACACAGACCTTCCCAATGGTTGCACAAAATAGTAGCACAAAGTCCACTTGAACGGACTTATCAACTGGATCTCCTTCAGGTAGTTAGATTAAGGTACCAAAAGAACAGGTGACCAACATCCAGCCTCTCAGTGTCCGGTTCCCCTGGTCTCCGATGGATGGTCAGGCCCCTATTGGAACACCAGCCTCTCTTGGCACTTTTTAGGCAGACTCTTCACCGAACAGCTTCCTCCACCTAGGACGGACAGCCCAGGACCTCTTTAGGTGGGGACCCAGTGGATTACTGAGTCCCAAGCAGCAGATCAAATGCTCCGGGCCAACGTGGTCCCGAAGCCAGGATCTGTGCGTAGAACGTGCACTCCGGCCAGGAAGGCTATATGCCAGGGCGCTGTAGAATGGCTACCCTGAAGGTGACACCACACAAGGAGAAGACCCAGGAAAATGGAGTTTCCCCTATAAATACCCCTCCCCAGCATGCACAGTGAGGAAGCTTCCTCCTGGGGAAAAGTATCCATCCCTTGACTCCACTGCTGCCACCAGCCAACCTGGGTTGGAGCTGCACCCCAGGAACAACAGCATGAGCCCACAGCACAGCCAAGCTGGGACTTAACTCTCTGGCCCCCTCTAAATTTCCCAAAGCTCATTAGTTGTGTAGCAAAGTCTGACTTATACTATTCTTCCTTTGGCTACTGATCCCAGCACCAACTGTTCAGGCACTGCCCACCCACCTTACTGCCGCTGCCCCTTTCACTAGCCCTTCAGGCTAACATCTCCCCACAGTCCTCCAGACTGACACTCACTGGTCCACACAGCTGACTCTCAGGCCTTGTACACACGATGGGATATATCCGCTGTAAACGGTCCCCGGACCATTTACAGCGCATATTTACGCCGGGATGTTTTGATCCGAAAACACTGAAGCCTAAGCAGCACGTGGAGTGTTCCTAGGTCCAGTCCTGCAAGAGGACTGGCTGTGCTCTGCCCCCTGGTGCAAGCTCCTAGAGGAAGGTTTGAGAAAGACACAAGGTCCTAGCTAGGCTTAGCTGGGGGACCTTTTTTCAGATCCATACCCAGGGATCAAGTTGGGTCTGGAGGAAGCTCATTGGAGAGAGCCAGGAGGAAGTTGGTGGGAAAAGTCCACTTGCTTTATGGTCGTGAAAGTCTACATCTCCCTCATTAGGAAGATCCTGATAGATATCGATAGGTGGCAACTGATGATATTGTGGCTATGTGAGTAGAAAACCCCAATGCTGAAGGAAAGTAACTGTCTGTAGCTTTTAACTATGAAAGGAGTACAGGTCACCAGCATCATAGCAATCCTGTGGGACATTCAGCCTTGTACAGTGCAGCCAACAGTGTGTTTAGTGCAGTCAGAAGTTGAGAAGTTCTCAGGTTATCCAGTTCTACAGTTTTTGGGGTATCCCATGCTCTCTCTCTCTATCCCAATTCACAATAAAATCCCCCCCAAAAAAACCCTATACTGTATTCTGAGCCAGTGGAAGAATGAAGAAAATGTGGAGTGCTTGGCTGTATGTGCTCTAAGGGGGAGATAGGACTGCATTAACCAGTGGTTCCTACAGGGCACCGCATCAATAGTATTGTGTCTCTATGGCCCCCACTCCTCCCAATATGGTTGTGCTGATGTGTCCTCCAGGAAGGTGGTTGTAATAGGGACTTTAAGAGATTTGACCCTACTATTCTGCCAAAGTATGGTAACAGAGATACTGTTCTCTGATTGGCAATTCCTCATTTACAAGAAAATAAGCCAGCTGCTAAGGTGTGAGAGTCGTTCTTCAGAGGCAAACATTAGAAACAGCATCTCTTTACTGATGGTGACTAGGGATGAGTTGAACACCCCCAGGTTCGGTTCGCATCAGAACCTGCAAACAGACCAAAAGGTTGTTTGAACTTTAGAACCCTGTTAAAGTCTATGAGACTCGAATGTTTGAAATCTAAAGTACTCATTTTAAAGGCTAATATGCAAGTTATTGTCCTAAAAAGTGTTTGGGGAACCGGGTCCTGCCCCAGGGGACATGTATCAATGCAAAAAAAGTTTTAAAAAACTGCAGTTTTTTCAGGAGCAGTGATTTTAATAATGCTTAAAGTGAAACAATAAAATTTAAATATTCCATTAAATTTCGTACCTAGTGGGGTGTATAGTATGCCTGTAAAGTAGCGCTTGTTTTCTGTGCTTAGAACTGTCCCTACACAAAATGTAATTTCTGAAGGAAAAAAGTAATTTAAAATCACTTGTGGCTATAATGAATTGTCGGATACCAGAAATACAGAGAAAAGTCGTTCATAAAAAAAGAATGCGTGGGGGTCCCCCCAAATTCAATTACCAGGCCCTTTGGGTCTGGTATGGATATTAAGGGGAACCCTGCGTCACATTAGAAAAAAAATATGTGGGGTTCCCCCAAATATCTATTCCAGACCCTTCAGGTCTGGTATGGATTTTAAGGGGAACTCCATCCCAAATTTAAAAAAAAAATGCCGTGGACCCCCACACATTTTTTTTTTATGAATGACTTTTCTCTGTATTGCCGGGAGCCGACAATTCATTAAACCGCGAGTGATTTTAAATTACTTTTTTTCCTTCAAAAATGACACTTTGTGCAGGGACAGTTCTAAGCATTGGAAACAAGCTCTACTTTACAGGCATACTATACACCCCCCAGGTACAAAATTTAAACAAATATTTCACTTTTATTGTTTCACTTAAAGGAATTATTAAAATCACTGCTGCCAAAAAAACTGCAGTTTTTAAAACTTTTTTTGCATTGATACATGTCCCCTGGGGCAGGACCCGGGTCCCCAAACACTTTTTATTACAATAACTTGCAGATTAGCCTTTAAAATTAGCACTTTAGATTTCAAACGTTCGAGTCCCATAGACTTTACCAGGGTTCTAAAGTTCACACGAACTTGCCGCGAATACCCCAAATAGTTTGCTGTTCGGCGAACAGGCAATGTTCGAGTCGAACATGAGTTCTATTTGAACTCGAAGCTCATCCCTAATGGTGACTGACCTACTTGACCATGGGTGGTGCAGCTACACGATTGTAGCCACATTGATAAAGGGTAGCTTGTCTCCTTGTTCTTAAATCCAGAAGAAGGATGTGTGACATGTCCATATTTCCCTTGGAACATTCAGTGTCCCTGGAGAGCTTCAGAGAGACTCCCATGGAGAAAGGCTGCAGGTACCAAAGAAGTACCAAAGAAGTAAATCAACTACAAAGAGTAGTGTTAAGCCTCGTACACAAGATCGGATATCTGATGGAATCTAATCCGATGGATTTTTTCATCAGATATCCAATGAAGCTGACATTTATCCGTCTTGCCTACACACCATCAGTCAAAAATCCGACTGTGCAAAAACGCGGTGACGTAAAACACTACGACGTGCTGAGAAAAATTATTCTGAGCATGCATGGATTTTTGACCGATGGACTTCCACACAGACGATCATTTTTTTATCCATAGGATAAATGTAAAACATGTTCTATTTTTTTTCACCGATGGAAAACAAACCGATGGGACCCACACATGATCGGTTTGTCTGATGAAAACAGTCCATCGGTCTGTTTTCATCAGACAAACCGATCGCGTGTACGGGGCTTTGGTCTCACCAAAGTAGGATGCTTGATATGCTTGTGTCCTTCATATGAGAAGTCTTCAGCAAAGTTCATGAGAATTCAGATATCAGAGTCTATAGCATAGGGTAACCAGACATCCCCGGTTTCAGGGGACAGTCCCCGGATTGGGGACACTGTCCCCAGACCAAGCCTGTCCCCAGTTTTGTCCCCAGATTGGATTTTCCCTGGGGCTGGGGCAATTTCAAAGACATTCAGTGCAGAATAAAAAAAAATCTGAATTGCACACCTCCACTCCTTATGGAAGGGGGGGGGGGGTGTTTTTTTTCCATTATCTGTGCCCCTTTCTGATCATCATGTGCTGGTTGGAGCGGAGGGAATATTTCTTCAGTTTCGGGTGCATGCCCATTCAGCTCCGCTCGCATGTTCTTCTGCCTTGGCTCAAGTCCTGGCCAGCCGCCTGCCTGCTTATCTCCTTGCCTTCCCTGGCAGAGTGATCTTCCACTGCTCCCCACCCAGTAGTAGCCGGGGGCCCGGAGAGTAAGACTTGGCAGGCTGTGAGGTGGGCGGCAACGGGCAGGGAGTGGCTGACTGCCGCCATTACTAGTAGAAAAAAATATGTCCCCGGATTTAATTTAAAAAATCTGGTCACCTTACTATAGCAGCACTATCAAAACAATCTCTGGAGTAGGAAGTGAAGTGAGCCATTGTTGACCGTGTGTAGCTACATGATTGAAACCACATTGTTAAAGGGTAGCTTGGCTCCTTATTTCTAAACCATGAGGAAGGATGTGTGAGGCTTCCATGGTTCAGCCTAGAAACCAGTTCATATATGGAGGGAAAAATAAGGAGTTCAGTCCCAGACACTCTCAATTAGAAAGTCACTGAATGCTACTCAATTACCTTATGAGAACTGAGGGTGTGTGGCCTTGGAGGCTCCATGACCAGTGTAGTCAAGATAGTAGTCAAGCTATCTCTAATTTTGTTACCATCCCTTAACCCCAAACACATTAACATACCCCCATTCAATGATGAGACCAGACAAGAGCTTGGAGTATAAATGGCCATAACAGCCTTTTATTATTAACCAAAATATTTAAATAATTTCCAAATAATTTTCAAATAACCTTTGTAACAACACTTTTAAACCCACGGCCTGTTGGTCTTTTGACGGCACCCCAAACTTCACATTTTACCACCACCACACTGCGGGATCTTTTTTACCATACCAGGCCTCCAGCCGAATCCAGCTCGGAGACAACCCCTTTCCCGCAGTGCAACCAATCCCGTATTCCAGCAGACACCGTTCCACTGGAATACCCCAGAGGGGCCCATACCACGGATGAGCCCCCCACCACTTCCATCACATCTGTTTTCTGCCACCATCAAAGACCAAAGACACCGCTGCTATGACGACCCAAAATTCATTGATCCTGAAATAAAAGAAAACAAACAAAACACACAAAGACAAACCAAAGGGAGGGTGGGTGGGAACCTGCTTCCTTCTGTCTCTCTCACTAACTGGAACTGTTCCCGGAAGTTCCCGCCTCCACCTTTTGTACAGCGCCTCCCCCTTTCCAGCACATTACTCCTGAATCCTCCCCTTACATTGTTAACAACTTAACCCTTTTGTTGACTCTCCTTTCCACCTAGTCATGCCCGGCCCTTCACTATTTTTCCTTTTGTCTTTTCCGTTCCGGGCCTCCCTTGACCAGTGTAGTCAAGATAGTAGTCAAGCTATCTCTAATTTTGTTACCATCCCTTAACCCCAAACACATTAACATACCCCCATTCAATGATGAGACCAGACAAGAGCTTGAAGTATAAATGGCCATAACAGCCTTTCATTATTAACCAAAATATTTAAATAATTTCCAAATAATTTTCAAATAACCTTTGTAACAACACTTTTAAACCCACGGCCTGTTGGTCTTTTGACGGCACCCCGAACTTCACATTTTACCACCACCACACTGCGGGACCTTTTTTACCATACCAGGCCTCCAGCCGAATCCAGCTCGGAGACAACCCCTTTCCCGCAGTGCAACCAATCCCGTATTCCAGCAGACACCATTCCACTGGAATACCCCAGAGGGGCCCATACCACGGATGAGCCCCCCACCACTTCCATCACATCTGTTTTCTGCCACCATCAAAGACCAAAGACACCGCCACAGCCCGCAAGGATAACACCTTATCCTTAAGGGCCCCTCCACACCCGCAGGCCCCACTGACTCTCATCCAGGAGACCCCATGCCCCTTGCTCCAACCCCCAACCTAGAGTTAAACTCTATAAAGCCACAGGTCCCGTTCTTACATTAAAACTCCAACTCTGTCTGTCTAATAACACCACCCCCAGTCCGGGAAACAAATCCACCCACCACCTCGTCCACTTCAAGTCGAGCCTAATAATCCTCACCTCACACACACCATCTCTGTCTATGTCTAGCCCCCAATTCCCCACCTCCCAGCTGAGAGATGCCCCAAATGTCCATCAAAGGTCTAGCCTCGGTACTCCTAGCCCCCCCCCAAACCATAAGCATTCCCCAAGATCCAGACAAGGCGTGTGTAACCTACATCTGGAATGACATAAACAAACAGACAAACAATTAAGGGGGAGCACCAGCACAATACCCATAACATAACTGCAGTAAAACCACCCAGTGGAACCACCCCTCTCCCACCTGTACACCCCCACCAAAAACTCAAATTGTAACAAGCAAAATGGCCACAACAGCCTCTTCCCTTTTTTTTTTTTTTTGAACTTTAAAATTAAACATTTAAATAAAATTAAACAATTCCAAACTATCCAAAACTGCATTCATTAACATTTTTTAACCAAACAACTTTTATTAATACCCATCTCATTGGTCTATTACAGCAACCCCCACTTAACCTTTCTTTCCACCATAACAATGCGGTACCATTACCATACCCAGCCTCCAGCCACCTCCAGCTCAGAGACACCCCCTTGTTCCCGCAGTGCCCCAAAACTCGATCCGTTAACCAGTGTGGTCCCCCGGAAACAACAATATCCTAATTTCCCAAGAACTCGTTCAACTGCCGCCTCATTCTACCCACACCTGGCCGCCCCCCTGGGCCACCATGATGCGGAAGGAGTGCGAGGCCCATTGACCCCCGCTTGAAGTCACTACGTAAAACATGTGCCAACCAAGCCCCGTCCCCCCGCCAGGAGAACGGCCCCCCACTCTCAACCAAACAAACCCCCAGAAAAGTCCCATACTCTTCGCTCGGGCTGTCAAAAGCCTCACCCGATCTCCCGTAGCCCACACACATCCTGAGCCAGCAACCCCCTTCTCAACTCGCCCTTGTTTTCCCTAAACCATGTTTTTCTTGCTTTGCCTCCCAGACACGGACCCCTATCCATCCATGCCTCTTTTCCGCAATGTACCATCAACTACCATGCTTCGGACCCCCCAGCTCAGCACCCGCCAGCCGTATAAAAAACAGCCCTCTCCCTCCATACTTAGATTGATCCATCCCCTGGTCCTGCCCCTTCTACCAACTGCACCAGCTCCCCAAACTTGTCCCTTTACAAACTCTGCCGAGTGCCTGCGAGCTGTGCCGCCTACGGAAAGAATTGACCCATTTTTTAAACACTGCTAACTAAATGGCGTAGCAACCATACCACTGACTGTGACAAAACGCAAAACTGGTTCTATAACTTGAACCACCCCCATTGTGACGGCACCCTCCCAATCCTCAAGTCCCAACATGCCTCCCCCCAGCTCCATAGCCAGGACCACCGGAACAGCCCCCACCGTACCCTGCACTGAGGGAACTCCGCCTTAACCCCAGTCACTAGGTAAAGATTCCGCAATCCACAACCCACACCCAGAAAACGCCCCCATACGTGCAAACCCTGCCGCCCGCGTGACCCCCTCTAAAACAACATGACATCCTGGTCCCACCATCAAAGGAGATAGCCCGTTGTACGTCCCCAGACAAGTGCCAAAATCCCCTCAGGCTCCTCGTGAAATACAATGACGTACATTGGGCACAGCACTCAGCGGTAGCCGCCGCCTAAAGCCCCACTCATGAAATAAATCAACAGGCAAACGTACTTACTTACCAATCCCGTAACATCCATCGCAGGCGAATCTCTGCCCTATTCCCAGTAATCCCACCTGAGACACTCTACCATGGCTCTGGGCAGTATACCTTCCCTGCCTCCCCCCTAAATGATGCTATAAAAACCTTTTACCATAGTCGGGCCCCCATTCTTGCCCGCCACCAAACAACCCCAAAACGTACCCTCTATGAGCTCCCACGAGGACAATAATAGTACTCCCTTATAGGAAGGACCCCCCCCTGGGAAACCCAACTAGGGGATGCCGTACTCCCAGCCAGCCACATCCCTAATAACTATTCCGTTGCACAAAAACCTCAACACATGGCACCGAAATGGAGAGACCACCGGGCAAACTTTGAGCCCTGAACCCAACCTACTAACCGCACCCCGAAAGCCTAAAGCCATCCGGGTAACCTGACAGTGCGCACCCCTTGTGCATAGCATCTAACCCACCCGCCAGAAATGTCGAAGAAGCATAATACATCGTACAAGCCCCCGTGTCTATGCCACAATAACCGGCTAGCCCCTTCAAAAAATTGCAAGGTGGTGAGTAAATAGAAAGAGCCCCATTCTTACTCCGGTACCCCTCCCCAGCGTTGAACCCCCAAACTCCCACTGGCATAACCGTAACTGACTCCCCCTTCGCTACGTCCTGTCCCAAAGTAACAGCACACACCCCGGATACTGTAGAAAACCGACCGTAAATCCCGCGCAGCAGGCGGCACCCTTGTAAAGGAACCAGGTGTCCTGTCACCCTTACCCTGACTCATAACCTCCCAAACAAGACCCCAAGGCCCAGCATTCTGGCCACCACCCCCTGCCGATCCCTCCCCAGGAAAAGCTGAATCCCACCACACCGGCTTTGTCCCGCTCACTAGCAAACTCCCCCAGTGCACTGCCCTGTTATAACAGTGGGAAAACGTCAAGCATAACCCCCACCCCTATGTTCTAGTTGGTAATCCAGGGGGGGGGGGGAGAGATAATTATGACACACAGAAGTGCTATCTCTGGGGAAGGAGATAAATGATGCACACAGACGTGTTACCTCCCTCTGCAGAAACTGCTACGACGCCCACATAGAAGGCCTACCAATGCATTCCAAGCCAGATGTCCATGACCAACCCACCATACTGTCACCCGCTCCCTAGTGCTTAATATAACAGAACAAAGTCAATCCACCCTCTGGTTGTACTCACCCATGGCCCTGAGCATAATAGCAACCGCCGGCATCCACTGCCCGAATGTCCCTGAGATAACCTCTACCATACTCACCCAAACCAAGCTCGCACCCACCGTACCATTTTCGTTGCACTAACGGTCCCTAAAACAATGGCCTCCAACAATTGCCCACTTTCTGTACTGGAAATAGATTTCTGGAGAATGCAGGTTTGAATGTGACAGTTCTTATTTTAGACATTTTGTAAACAAGGCTTACTGGTGGGTTTAACTGACAGTGTCTCCTTAAGGACCACAGCCCAGCAAGGTGTAAGCACTAATCTGCACTTCTACAGGGTTCCACCCTGTGAACATGTCTAATGTTGTTGGAGCTTACCCAGATTGATCACTGTCTACCCTCATGTGCCAGTGTTATGCCCTGGTGATTTGGTAGCTCAGGTCGGAGCATTGTCACATGCTGAAGGAAGGTCACATGCACCCCCATGCCCAGAACTCCCAATCTGTTATAGAAACGGAGTGGGGGTCCCAATGGAAGAGGGAGGTGGTGTGGGTAAATCCTCCTATACTTTTCGGGCCAGATTCAGAAAGATTTGCCTAAGTTTCCACGGGCGTAGCGTATCTCATATACATTACGCCGCCGTAACTTACAGAGGCAGGTACAGTATTCAGAAAGAATTTGCGCCGTAAGTTACGGCGGTGTAGTGTAAATGGGCCGGCATAAGTGCGCATAATTCAAAGTGTGTAAGAAGCCCCCCAGTGACACTGGCCTGGGGGCCGTAGATCCCCGCTGCTCCGTGGACCACCATCTCCTGCGTGACCCTCCCACCCGCCCCTGGAATCTGGTGGTGGGCTGCGCTTGCCTTCCCCCCCCAACATCCCCCGCCATCCAGGGCATGCTGCATGGGCGCCCATAACCCCCCCCCCGCGCTCCACCGGCCGCGTCCCCAAAACGGCCCGGCGGCGGGACGCTGTTACTTCCCATGCTTCCCCCCCCTTGTGATGGGACAGGTAAGGTGCCGACTCCACACGTTCCCCTGCACGTGGCGAGGCACGGGCGCCATTAAGGCCCGAAGCCCCGCCCCCCCAGTGTCCGCTGCCGACAAAAAAGCCGCCCGCCCAAGCATACCTTGCCGGTCAGAGCGTGTGTGCCCTTCTATGCCAGGAGCGGGTGACCCCCCCAAATCCCGTGGTTGTAACGGTCCCAGCAGGGCCCGGAAAAAAGCGCAGCGGAGGTGTACTTGAGAGCGAGAAAACCCCCCCCCCCGACAGTGATAGACCCCCCCTCAATAAACTACCTGTAATCTGCCTCAGCGAGACCCCTCGTAGCCGCCGCCCCAACGCGCGGGAGAATGATGTATTTGGCAGGCAGGACAGAGGAGCAGCTTGAAAACTGCTTCCTTCTGTCTCTCTCACTAACTGGAACTGTTCCCGGAAGTTCCCCGCCTCCACCTTTTGTACACATTACTCCTGCGCCTCCCCCTTCCAGCAATTACTCTGAATCCTCCCCTTACATTGTACAATTAACCTTTGTTGACTCTCCTTTCCACCTAGTCTGCCCGGCTTCACTATTTTTCCTTTTGTCTTTTCCGTTCCGGGCCTCCCTGGTGATTTGGTTCTCAGTCCTACATATATGTTTTTATGATTATTTATGCATCCATTTGAGTATATTTAGATGGAAGACCATTGGGGCAGCACTATGCTGGTGCACTAGGCAAAACATTTGCACTTTCCTTGGTAGGTTTTGAAACATTTGTGAAAAAAAACATTTCCACACAGCAAGCAATGGATGAAAATCTGTACTGGAAATAGATTTCTGGAGAATGCAGGTTTGAATGCGACAGTTCTTATTTAGAATTTTGTAAACAAGGCTTACTGTGGGTTTTTAACTAAGTGTCCTCTCCAATGATTGTTGTTGGACTTGGCTGCTGAGACTGCGTTTTTATTTTGTACTTTTAGAATTTTAATAAATAAATAAATAAATAATCTGCACTTCTACAGGATTCCACCCTGTGAACATGTCTAATGTTGTTGGAGCTTACCCAGATTGATCACTATCTATCCTCATGTGCCAGTGTTATGCCCTGGTAATTTGGTAGCTCAGGTCAGAGCATTGTCACATGCTCCCCCATGCCCAGAACTCCCAATCTGTTATAGAAACGGAGTGGAGGTCCCAAAATGGTGTGGGTAAATCCACTGTGATTTGTGCAACTTACGCCGCCGTAACTTACAGAGGCAGGTACAGTATTCAGAAAGAATTTGCGCCGTAAGTTACGGCGGCGTAGTGTAAATGGGCCGGCGTAATGCACCATCCGTGGACGTATCCCAGTGCGCATGCTCCAAAATCACGTCGCAAATACTCAATGCTTTTGACGTTAACGTAACTTACGCACAGCCCTATTCGCGTATGACTTACGCAAACGAAGTACAATTCGACGCTGTTCCGACGTCCATACTTGCCCATGAATCAGGCAAGCACTTTAGGTTTTGTTTAATATTGGAGGAAAGAATAGAGATCAGAAAATGTTTCTAACCTCTCCAATGAATGTTACCTGCTGAGAATTGTCAGCCAGGAGTGGACTGTCAAATCAGTTGGTGGTGAAATGTCACTCAATCTGGGCAAAATGCCACTGTGATGTGCAATTAATTGGGGTTGATTACCAAAACTTTGACAAAAATAAAACTTGGAAGCTGGTTCTAGCTTGACATGGAAAATTTGGCTGTACAAAGAGCACACAGCCAAATCTCCTGTCTTCTGTGCTAATAAGCACACATTTCGTCTTATTGATATAATGCATCTTACCTAAAAATAAAAATAATCAAAGTAAACAGACATGATCATACCTATGTTCTCAGCTCCTCAGCATGGCTGCCTAGAGACCAGTCTGCCTGGATATTTTATTCATAAATCACAAAAGAAATTACCAACAGGAAGTGATGTTACAGGATGTGATCTCCACACAGGAAATTACCATATAAGGATCTGACAACAGGAAAACCCTTTCAACAGAGTTAAATACAAACGACATGGGTACAGCAAATCAGACATTTGTATTCTTTCAAAAGGAACCAATCACAGACATGTATATATTCAAATAGAATGCTAGCAGGTATTGTGTGCAAATGGTCAGATGCAGAGCCTTACTTTCTGTGAGACAATGGATCTCACACAATTTGAACACTACAAAGATGGCTCTGTACAAGACCGTGTGCAAACCAACTAACAGCTTCCAATGGCGCAAACCTTACTCTATCATGGCTCAGTGGGCCATAATTTTTGTATAGTTATACTATAGTTCCCATGTACGCAGATCTGTTTGCTCAGAGTCATTAAATGCAGTCGCCAAGAAGTGGCCAGTCTCTTGGTGAAGCATAAATGAACATCCCTAAAAGAGCAAACATATCTGCTGTGTCCACGGGAAGGTTTTCGTGCCAATGGTCTTCCACCAACGTCTTATGCGTAAATACGCTCACATGACCAATTGTCAGCACCATCGTCGCATTTTTGCAGCCCCCTTGTCCCTCTACCAATAATCGAGGTCCCCTTTGAGAGGATTGGCATCGACCTGGTGGGGCCGGTGGTGAAATTTGCCCGAGGTCACCAGCATATTCTGGTGATCCTGGACTATGCGACTCGCTAACCTGAGGCCATACCCTTGCGTAACATCTCCGCTAAGGCTATTGCCAGGGAATTGGTTCAGGTATTTAGTCGAGCGGGGACCCCAAAAGAGATCTTGACCGATCAGGGCACCCCTTTAATGTCTAGGGTTACCAAGGAATTATGTAGATTGTACAAAATCTCCCATCTCCGCACTTCTGTCTACCACCCCCAAAAAAGATGGTCTGGTCGAAAGGTTTAATAAAACATTGAAGAGTATGCTGAAAAAGGTGGTCGACAAAGATGGGAGAAACTGGGATTTTTTGCTACCATATCTCATGTTTGCCATACGTGAGGTTCCTCAGGCATCCACAGGCTATTTCCCCTTTGAGCTTTTGTATGGTAGGCATCGCAGGGGGCTGCTAGATGTCACCAAAGAAACATGGGAAGGAGCGGCCACCCCATATAGAAGCATCATAAAGCATGTCTCCTTGATGCAGGATCCAATCGCAGCTGTCCTGCCCCTGGTACAGGAACATATGGGAAGAGCCCAGGAGGCCCAGATGAGGGTTTATGATGGGGGTTCCAAGGTCCGTACATTCAGCCCCGGGGTCAGCGTGTTGGTACTAGTTCCCACGGTGGAAAACAAGTTCCTGGCCAAGTGGCAGGGTCTCTTTAAGGTTGTCAAAAGGGTGGGGGAGGTAAACTACAAATTCTACTAACCAGGGAAAAGGAAACCACACCAAATTTATCATGTGAATCTCCTAAAGCCCTGGAAGTACAGAGAGACTTTACTGACTGCATCCCCGCCTCCAATAGACACCGGGTACACCTGACATCCCCTATTCGTGGCACAACAAAATGACGTTAGGGCATTTGTGCACAAAAATAGAGACTTTTTCTCCCCCTTAACCCGACTGACCAACGTGATCCAGCATGACATAGTGACGGAACCAGGGGTTTGGGTAAATGTAAAGCTGTATAGAATCCCAGAAGCCAGACGAGAGGCAGTTGCAAAAGAAATCAAAAATATGTTAGCGTTGGACATGATAGAAGAGTCCCACAGTGAGTGCTTGCGCCCCATACTGCTGGTCTCAAAACCTGATAGCACTATCAGGTTTTGTAATGACTTTAGAAAACTCAACAGTGTGTCCAAGTTCCATGCTTACCCGATGCCTCGCGTCGACGAACTCGTGAACAGGTTGGGGCAGGCTCACTATATGACACCCCAAGTATAAAAGGCGTTAAAGTCATTTAGGGTATTCCATTCCCGAACACAAAGGCAGCTACTGGACACTCCAACCAGCCGAACAAGAAACCCATACGAATAATTCTCCCCCCGAATAAACAGGAATATATCTTTATTGAGGAATACAGTATTATATAGAGTAAAGGAGGAGGTTCCTACAACCTGCTCATATTACTCTAGCAATACACAGAAACATAAAATTAACATGAGCTAATTACCTAATCCCTTACAGCAGCCAAAGTGACTCCCTTACTACAATACACATTATCATACATATCACCACAGAACTCCTTCATACAATTACAGGGTCAATTAGCACAGACAACAATGGCTGAAAGAGAAGCCACACTAGGCTCATTTACATTATAACAGACAACAGACAGATAGGTGGCTGGAGGTGATGACATTAGCATCTCCTTAGGCCGCGTACACACGATCAGACCGGTCTGATGAGAATTATCCGACAGAACGCTTTGATCGGGTCACCGCTGAAGTGGTCTGATGTGCGTACACACCATCAATCTAAAATCCGATCGGGTCAGAACGCGATGACGTAGAACACAACGACATGCTGATAAAACAAAGTTCAATGCTTCCAAGCATGCGTCGACTTGATTCTGAGCATGTGCGGGTTTTTGGTCCGATGCTTTTGTGTACTAACCATCGTTTTGGTCCGATGGTCAGGTGTCCATCGGACAGATTTTAAAGCAAGTTTTAAAACTTTGGTCCGATAGACAATGGTCCGATGGGCCGTACACACGATCAATTTGGTCCGATGAAACTGGCCTCGAGGACCGCTCTGATCGTGTGTACGCGGCCTTACAGTATATGTCCCAACAGTATGAATGAGTCACTCTTTCTAATATATCCTGGGAGATATTGTGGATAAATATTACTGACCCATTTTAAGTAATCCAAGACATATTCTTAATGTTCAGGTGACATAAGACGTGCATGGGGAGCTGAAGGGTATCCCATACTTTCTAAGGGATTCTGGGTTCCACGGGCCCTCCGTTAAATCTCTCCCCTTTCGGTAGGAGACTAACACAGGAGGAGACCCCAGACGGGTTGACTCCGAAGTTAGTCCATAATTTTATTCCCCCAATGCCAGTATTCACACAGTACCCCCAAAAAATTGCTACAAACAGAGCATTAGTCACCCAGCCAACCTCTGCCTCTCTCAGAGAACATACCCGCCGCTGGGGAGAGGCCTGGACTGGTCCTTCTCCCTGGAGTCCTTCCAGCAGCTGGAGAGAAGACAGGGTGACTGGACTCCGTCATCATGCTGTTGGGCATCTGGGCCAACTGACCAGCAACCCTGGAGTATACAAGTGGAGACTGAAGTCCCATCCACTTGTAGTAGGTGAAAATCCCCTAGTGCTTGCGGATTGCTTCCTGGGGGATCAGGAAGGGTTTTTTCCCCCACTGAAGCAAATCGTACCATGTTTTATTGGTATTTTTTTTACCTTCTTCTTGATCAACTATGGGTAAAGAATAGTGTATATAGAGGTTTTCTATATATTTTTTTCTTTTTATATTGATTAAACTGTATTGTTATGTCTTTTTTCAACCTGTGACTATTTATGTATAGAAACACAGAAGAGAGGTCTAAAGCTCAGAAACATGAAAATCCAGTTTGGCTGATGACACACAAAATATTTGCATTTTCCTTTCTTTAGAATGTCACATACGGTAAGACAGACTCTTAAACATAAATCTGTAGTTATGCCACGTCCTATTTTCCATATAGGGATGTCAGTGATATTTATACATGGCCACTGAAATTACCATTACATATATTGAATGCTCTATATATCAAAGGGGGGGGGGTATCAGCTTAAAGTGATTCTAAAGGTTGTACTTTAATAACAAATAAGACGCAAAAAAAAAAAAGTGTGGGCTTGGGATCTCCGGCGTCAGTCTCCCATGCTGGGGAGCGGGGTGTTATTAGTTTGTGATGCCCCCCAATCTTTGAGCACCAGCCGCCACTGCTGCTCCATAAAATAGTTTTGCACAGAGCAACCCTGATCATCTTCTTTTTGGGTCCCTCGCCAGTGGTCCTGCCCCCCCCCCCTTGCGGAGTGCCCTCAATAGCAAGCCTCTTGATCACTTCCCAGTGATCATCCCATTAATGTACCATGAGCTGTTCATACGATAATTATTCCCTAAAGCCAGAAAATTATTTTAAGGGTTCCTCCATGTTAAAAAGGACTATTGTGTGATTGTTGTGCTGTACCATCAGCTCAGTTGTTAATTGTTGTTAACCACTTCAGCTCCAGAAGATTTTCCCCCCTTCCTGACCAGGCCATTTTTTTGTCATACGGTACTGCGTTACTGTAACTGACAATTGCATGGCCATGCGACACTGTATCCAAATAAAAATGTTTTACTTTTTTTATCTGCTAATAAAGCCTTCTTCGTTTTTTTTGTGCTATAAGCAAAAAAGGGGGTCAATTCAGAAAAATATACCTTCTGCTATAAAACACATTCAATAATAAAAAGTAAAAAATCTAATTTCTTCATTAATTTAGGCCAATATGTATTCTGTTGCATATTTTTGGTAAATTTATTGGGATATATTTATGGAATTTGTATTTATTTATTTCTTGTAATGATGGCGATCAGCGACTCATAGCGGGACCGCGATATTGCGGCAGTCAAATTTAACACTAACTTGCATGTTTTTGGGGACCAGTCACACTGATGCAAGGATCAGTGCTAAAAATATGCATTGTCACTGTACTAATGACACTGGCTGGGAAGGGGTTAACATCAGCGGCAATTAAAGGGTTAACTGTGTGCCACACTGCAGTGTGGGAGGTGCTTTTACTAGGGGAAGGCATAGATCCGTGTCTCTACTTTGCAGGAACACAGGATCCATGCCTTCCTTACTGACAGAACGGTTGTCTGCATTGTTTACATAGACAGATTGCTGTTCTGCCTGTGTACCAAATGATCAGTGGGTGCTGGAGGACATCGGGTCTGTAGGACATTGTAACAGGAGGGCCCATGAAACCAAGAATCCCTTAGAAAGTATGGGATACCCTTGCTTTAGCTCCGCATGCACCTCTTATGTCTAAATCACCATATGTCCATTAAGGTGACTGAGAAAATATATCTTGGACTACTTAAAATGGAACAGTAATATTTATCCACAATATCTCCCAGGATATGTGAAGACTATTCTTGGTTTGTTTGATTCTAAACTCAACATGTTAATTGAAAGAGGCTAATGTGTTCAACTCCAGCCACCTGTCTGTCTGTTGTGATATAAATAATTCTAGGATAATTTCTAAGGATCTTTCATGGTGGCTTGTGCTAATTGACCCTGTGATTGTGTGAAGGAGTTCTGTGTTGATATCACATATGATGATGTGTATTGTAGTCTAGAAGACAACAAGTCTAGCCTAAAGGTCATGTCTATGAGCCATCTATGCTGTCTAAGAGTCGGTTCACACTGGGGCGACTTGGGATCCGACTTGAAGTCGCCTCAAGTCGTCCCAAGTCGCGCTGTCCAGAAAAGCAATGTAAGTGAATGGGAGCCGTCTTAATACACACTACTTAAGTCGCTCCAACTTCAGAAGAGGTTCCTGTACTACTTCAATCAGACTTCTAGGCGATTTGTACCCATTGATTTCAATGGAAGTTGCTTCCAAGTCTGATCACTGTCTTAACTGAAGCAACTTTCCAGGAAGATAACATACATTTCTCAGGCAAACCCATCCCTCCCCCTCGCTCTCCCAGAGCTGATTGTTGTTTTATTGGCCACTGGAATGTCTCCTGTCCTGGAGACGACTTCAAGTCATGTTGTAAATCTCCCCAGATCACCCTGTGGTTCATGCTCAAGTCGTGTTGGAGTTGCTTCTGAAAGTCGTGCTGGAAGTCGTGTCGCCTCAGTGTGACCCGACTCTAAGGGATTAGTTAACCACTTAAGACCCCGACCTTTAGGCAGCTAAAGGACCTGACCAGTTTTTGCAATTCGGCACTGCATCGCTTTAACTGAAAATTGCGGGGTCGTGCGACGTGGCTCCCAAACAAAATTGGCGTAATTTTTTCCCTATAAATAGAGCTTTCTTTTGGTGGTATTTGTTGCTCTATTTTTGTTTATAAATAAAAACCGCAGAGGTGATCAATAAAAAAAAAAAATTCAATATTTTTTACTTTTTGCTATAATAAATATCCCCCAAAAATATATATATAAAAAAAAAATCCTCAGTTTAGGCCGATACATATTCTTCTACCTATTTTTGGTGAAAAAAAATCACAATAAGCGTTTATCGATTGGTTTGCACAAAATGTATAGCGTTTACAAAATAAGGGATAGGTTTATTGCATTTTTATTCATTATTATTTTTTTACTACTAATGGCGGCGATCAGCGATTTTTTCGTGACTGCGACACTATGGCAGACACTTGGGACAATTTTGACACATTTTTGGGACCATTGTCATTTTCACAGTAAAAAATGCATTAAAAATGCACTGATTACTGTGAAAATGACAATTGCAGTTTGGGAGTTAACCACAAGGGGGTGCTTAAGGTGTTAAGTGTGACCTCATTTGTGTTTCTAACTGTAGGGGGGTGTGGCTGTAGGTGTGACATCATTGATTGTGTTTCCCTATAAAAGGGAACACACGATCCATGATGGCGCCACAGTGAAGAACGGGGAAGCTGTGTTTACACACAGCTCTCCCCGTTATTCAGCTCTGAGGACCGATCACAGGACTCCAGCAGCGATCGGGTCCGTGGGTCCCGTGGTCACGGAGCTTCGGACCAGGTCACGGGCATGCGTGACCCACGGCTGGGCACTTAAAGAGGACGTTCCTGTATGTGCTTGTGCCCAGCCGTGCCATTCTGTCGACGTAAATGTGCAGGAGGCGGTCCTTAAGTGTGTAGCTCTAACCCCTCAGGAGCCGCTGGTTAGATATTGGGATCTACTCTCAAAAGGTTAATTCGTCCCCTTTAACTGGCTCAAACCCTCCCTTGGCACACCGAATGGGTATAATTGTATTGTGGCCCCCACTCAGCTGGAGCCATAATAGCATACATAAAACATGCAATGGTAATACAATAATATTGTTACCTCTTCTTTGTTGACCGCTCCCAGGAATAAACACACATCTCACAATATATATATTCAAATCAAGAGAATAACTTTACTGTGAATATGGTAAAGTGATGTAAGGGGTTTGAATGATTAATAATAATAACACACAGGTATTAACATAAAGAAACTCTGCAAGGGCCCTTGCGAGAGTTGGCAAGTAAACAAAGGGGTCTAAACTAAAGGTAATACTGTCTAACTACAATTACTATAGGCAGTCTATGCCCACGAGCTCCCTCTAACGGGCAATCCTGCAAAACAGTTAATGTGAAAGAGTTTCTAACCAGGCCTGGTTCAACAGCTACTAAGGATCCTTTAAACACAGTCTATGTTGCGGCCGTTGGTGCACTTCTTAACTTTGCAATCCAAACAAAAGGGGTAAGAGATGAAATAAGCTCAGTCAATGGGATAACGATGAATACAAATGATGACAGACTGATCGCTAGCCAGCGTCAGCCAATTTTTTGGAATAACTCTCTAATTGATAGGCCTCTCCGGTTTAGTCAAAGATTAACATGTGTCTCCGAACTATGGGGTGACACTAAATGATCTGTCAAAGTGAGTGTCAATGGAGTCCATATCTCCCGACACTTCTGGACCCACAATGCATAACTTCTTAAAGAGATCTTAACCTATATACAGGTGTGGCAGAGCTCCGGTGGGGATTCAAGCCTATCAATAGTCTCTGATAGGATGACCCCGCTACAAGTGGTTAATGAGCTCATTTTAATTTCGTCTGGTCACAGGCAGTGGCGGCCCGTCCATAGGGACGCACGGGCGCCGCCCCCCTCCCACAGTCACAAAAAAAAACGGGACCTTTAAGAACTTTTATTCGGCTAAAATGTCATTTTGACATTTTAGGCGAAGTTCTGGTGGCCGTCTATAGAGGGCGCTGCAGCGCCACCCCCTCTCGCAAATAACACACATTCAATGCAATGCATTGAATGTGAGTTATCATTGTTGCCAGCTGCCTGGTCTAATTATATAACTGGACATGGGTCACCGGTTACCCGAATAGCGGCAGTTGGTTGGCTGAGGGGAACTGCCTATCAAAGCCATCGGCTCTGATAGGCTTTTCCAGTACCGCCCTCCAGCTCTCGGAAGTCTATACTCGGAGCGCAGGCAACCTGCGTTCCTTGCATAAGACTGACGGCCGTTTCAGCCAATCAGGTTTCCGGATTCTGGTTATCAGGAACCTGATTGGCTGAAGCTTCTCCACGGCGGCAGAAGACATCGAGGGAGGACATGGAAGCTTCAGGTAAGTGCTTTTTACAGGGAAAGGGGCGACAATGGGCACAGTGGCATCACGGGGCACAGTGGTGACAATTAAAGGGCACAGTGGTGACAATTGATGGCACAGTGACTGCATTTGATGGCATGGCACAGTGGTGACAATTGATGGCACAGTGACTGCATTTGATGGCATTGCACAGTGGTGACAATTGATGGGCACAGTAGCTGCATTTGATGGCATGGCACATTGGTGACAATTGATTGCACAGTGGTGGCGTTTGATGGCATGGCACAGTGGTGACAATTGATGGCACAGTGACTGCATTTGATGGCATGTCACAGTGGTGACACTTGATGGCACAGTGACTGCATTTGATGGCATGGCACAGTGGTGACAACTGATGGCACCGTGACTGCATTTGATGGCATGGCACAGTGGTGGCAATTGATGGGCACAGTAGCTGCGTTTGATGGCATGGCACAGTGGTGACAATTGATGGCACAGCGGTGGCGTTTGATGGCATGGCACAGTGGTGACAATTGATGGCACAGTGGTGGTGTTTGATGGCTTGGCACAGTGGTGACAATTGATGGCACAGTGGTGGCGTTTGATGGCATGGCACAGTTGTGACAATTGATGGCACAGTGACTGCATTTGATGGCATGGCACAGTGGTGACAATTGATGGCACAGTTGCTGTGTTTGATGGCATGGCACAGTGGTGACAATTAATGGCACAGTGGCTGCATTTGATGGCATTGCGCAGTGGTGACAATTGATGGCACAGTTGCTGTGTTGCATGGCACAGTGGTGACAATTGATGGCACAGTGGCTGCATTTGATGGCATGGCACAGTGGTGACAATTGATGGCACAGTTGCTGTGTTTGATGGCATGGCACAGTGGTGACAATTGATGACACAGTGGCTGCATTTGGTGGCATGGCACAGTGGTGACAATTGATGGCACAGTGGCTGCATTTGGTGGCATGGCACAGTGGTGACAATTGATGGCACAGTTGCTGTGTTGCATGGCACAGTGGTGACAATTGATGGCACAGTGGCTGCGTTTGATGGCATGGCCCAGTGGTGACTATTGATGGCACAGTTTCTGTGTTTGATGGCATGGCACAGTGGTGACAATTGATGGCACAGTGGCTGCATTTTGTGGCATGGCACAGTGGCTGCATTTGATGGCACAGTGGCTGCATGTGATGGGCACAGTGAGGCTGCAATATTTTTTTTTTCCGTTTGCGCCCCCCCCAAAAATTTTGAGCACCAGCCGCCACTGGTCACAGGTGTATTTTCAGAGTAATATGAGCAGGATATGTATGCACCTCCTCTTTTACGATATATAAGCCTGTAGTCTTTCAATAAAGATTGCGATTCATGCTTGAACCTCATACAGGTCGTTGTCTTGTATTTGGGGGAGAATTACTCATATGGGGTCTTATTTGGCTGGTTGGAGTGTCTGGTAGCTGCCTTGGTGTTCGGGAATGGAACATCCTAAACGACTTTAACTCCTTTTATACTTGGGGTGTCGTTACAGACTTGTTGATAAGCTCCTGCTGTGTAAAATCAAAGCGTGAGTGAGCTACCAGTGGTATGCACTCATGCCCAATACCGGACGTGCAGGATCACATATATACACACACGTGTGTGATCTTGAACAGCGTGGCCTGCACTGTGGCCAGTAAAACTGATATAGGGCTGTTTGCGAAGTGCTTCATTTGTATTAGACTGCATTGTGTGGATGTGCTCCCATGTTCTCTGTATTGCAGCAGTTGGCTGACACAGAACAAGATGGCCAATTTGATTGCATGCAGATTAGTACCAGTGTGTGGAAGTTATTGTAGGCATTGACAGATCTCATTATCAATGTGTAAATCTAGTTTACAGAATAGCTCTGGGCATCTTAGAGGAATGGGGAAATTCCCAAGGCTACTACACAACTATCAGAGGAATGAGGAAATTACCCATCAGAGTACATCAGACTGGATGCATGCAACATTTCCATTTGCCTGTGTGTTTCCAGCCAGCTAGATTTTGGATGAGTCTCCTCTTGGTGGCTGATGGTAAGATATCATGAGTGGGTGTTTTTTAATAACCATAGAAGGAATATTTTCTTGTTTAGCTAACCTGTAACTGATAGTGAAAGCAGTGTATGTGGTCTCCAAATCCTGTGTACCAGTCTACCTGAGAGCCGAGTGTACTGATCAGAGGTGTCAGACATAAGGTGTCCCACAAGCCTGTAATCTCTGGATGGTGGCCGATTAATATTACCACGTGCTTCTTGTGGTGTTTATAGCTACCACCATTGTCCGCATTGGGGAAGCTTGGGGTCCTTGTGATAATTGTCCATGCTGGTTGACTTCCAAACATGATTAATGGGCAGTGACACCTTATGGAGCATGCGGCTCCCTCAGTCATGTATTCCCCTAGTAACCCTCTGATCCGTGACATGCTTTAATAGACATACAATGCCAATATGGGTGGTTGAGAATTTAAAATGTTAACCTACCACACCACTCTAGCACCTCATATGATGTCTGTGTAAGATGTTTCAGTGACTACTCAAATGTTTGAAAGGATTATAGCCTCTATAAATGTAAATTGAGGATAGACTACATAAAGTGTACCATCATCCAATTAAAAAGGAACAGGAAAGACTAGGGGAACGGTCCCCAACCAACCACCCAGTAAAGAGCATTAAAGCAGGACTATTACGGTACCAATATTAAACAATGTGTTAATAAAATTGTGTAATATTTTTTATAAATTTTGAGTACACATTGTTTAATATTGGTACCGTGATAGTCCCGCTTCAATGCTCTTACTGGGTGATTGGTTGGGGACCGTTTCTCTAGTCTTCCCTTCTACTCCAAGTTTAATAGATTGGCTAGGCTGCTACTAAATTTTATGATTGGACTTTGACTATCCCCTTTATCAGCACAAATGCCTACCCACTATTGAGGATCCATGAGTTTTTTTTGCACATAACATCTAATACCTAGTACACACAATCTAAATTTCTGATAGAAAGAGTTCAACGGAATTTTTTCATCTGATATTCCGACCGTGTGTATGCCCCATCTGACTTTTTCAGTCGGAAATTCCGACGGCGTTAGAAAGAGAACATGTTCTCTTCTTTTCCGCCGGAAAAATTTCTATTGGAAATTCCATTTGTCTGTATGGAACTCCGACAGAGAAAAAAACACACATGCTCAGAAACAATTTGACGCATGCTCGGAAGCATTGAACTTCATTTTTCTAGGCCCGTCGTAGTGTTGTACGTCACCGCATTTTTGACGGTCAGAATTTGGTGTGTCTGTGTGTATGCAAGACAGCTTGAACGGATTTCCATCGGAAAAACCCATTAGGCCGCGTACACACGAGGGGATATGTCCGCTGAAAACGGTCTGATGGACCGTTTCAGCAGACATCTCCGCTCGTGTGTATGGGCTAGCGGACAGATTTCTCCACCCGACAGATTTCAAAGCATGCTTTGAAATCTATCGGGTGGAATCTGTCCGCCCGACATGTCTGCTGGTTAGTACACTTACCAGCAGACATGTCGGGTCCCACCGCCGCCGCGCCGCTGCCGAATGGATTCGGCGCATGCGCGGAAGTGTTTTACTTCCTGGTGCGGTGACGTGGCGGTGACGCGGCGGCGTCAACGTCACCGCCGCGTCACCGCGCCGTCCGGCGGCGGGGAATTTGATCCGATGGTGTGTACACGCCATCGGATCAAACTCCCGATCGGACATATCCGATGGAAATGGTCCGCGGACCGTTTTCATCGGATATATCCGATCGTGTGTACGGCGCCTTAGAGTTTATTCCGACGGAAACTCCCATCGTGTGTACAGGCATTATCCTTCAAATGACAATAGTTCTCACAGCTGGACATTTGAAGGACAACTTGCGCTGTGGGGAATTTCTTGAGATATTAGTATCTGTTTCTTTCACTGGTGTCACCTTGTGCAAGCCGTTTCTTTATGTTTTTAAGTACATTGGTAGGCATCTGTAACAGAGGTGTATTTATTGCTTTCTTCCTTAAGAAGCGGGTGCTTGTCTCACAAAACACGTTGAAGTTATAGGCAATTAACCCTCCTTGTACATATCATAATTGGAGATTAAACCCTGAATTATATTTCTCCTTGATGGCTACACAATGTATTATTTGCATTATGTATAGATGTACCTCTACAGTATATGCCCTGTATTCAGGGCATTTTAATGTTTGTATGATTATTTTTATAGTTAACTACTTTTTCAAAAATTGGGTGTGGTACCATGAAAAAATCTCCAACTTAGTTTTTGAAGTAAATATGCAATAATCAAACAAATATAAACTATATAACTATTGCATACATGTATTAACTTGTTTAGGCCTATAATTAGCTAGTCTATAAAACCTCTGATAAGCACCATGATATAAGGTTATCTATGAAATATTTTATCTATCTATCTATCTATATATATATATATATATATATGAAGTTATCTTTCATTTATTTCCCAAGAAAATAGGGAACTGTTAATATAAAAACATTAACATAAAATATACAGAACATATAACAGCAGAATAACAAAAATACTTATCACAATCCTTATCACCAGGGGTGTCAAACTCAATTTCATCGTGGGCCACATCAGCATTATGATTGCCCTCAAAAGGGCCGGCTGTAGCTGTAAGACTAGATGTCCAGTGCATCCCCTCCCTTTACATTAGATGTCAAGAGCCACCCCACCATCAGAACTCGATTCCCCCACTCTCCCTTACATCACAGTGCACCCCCCTTTTCTTATGCTGCTGGGAAGAAGCCGGATGCATTGCTTGAAAGCAGAAAGTAAGGGTCTGGAGCAGGGCCGTCTTAATAGCATCATGGGCCCCTGGGTAATGCTCTGGGGCCCCTACAATGATGACAGTGCAGGTAAACAGACATCAAGTAGGTAGAAGGCAGACTGCCTCCCCTGTGTATCTATCACTTTCAGTGCCATCATGGGGCCCCCAATTTCGGGGCAGTGTGGGCTCAAGGACCTGCTGCTTTGGGGAAAGTGCAGGGGCCCCCCATGCAGCTGTGGCCCCTGGACAGTGCCCAGGTGTGCCCTCTCATTAAGACAGCCCTGGTCTGGAGCATGTAAGAGTGTGAGGGCCACATGAAATGGTCTGGAGGGCCGGATTCGGCCTGCAGGCCTTGTGTTTGACACCTGTGCACTAGACATAGTCTCATCGGCTGGGCTCTGGATGACAAAAGAGGGCCATAGCCATGAGGCATAGGCCCAAGCCAGGATCCAGAGCAAGGGGAAAGGGACTATTTCTCTTTTTGTGTGCTCTTTTTACTCAAGCATTCACACCTACTCAAAACCACCCCTACTTGCTTCCTGTCCAATAGATATTGCCAAGAGGTAGTCCTTGTAATATATTATATTGGCCTCTAGGGGCAGCATTGTCCATGTATCATCTCTATGAGCCCTGGGCCATCTCAGTTAGCCCTTATTCTCTTTCATGATGAGAAAACTGTCATTTTTTATATTGGTCATTGTAACGGAACGTCCCACACTCCGCTTGAGTGCTTCCTTCATATACCACTTCCTATAAGTCTGGATATAGATATCAGATATTCCAGCTGCTCACAAGCACACAACGAGACGAGACTTGTTTGTCTGCTGAACATGGAGAGATTAATAGAACCAAGAATACAACCTTATATACAGTTTAAAAAGGAGGTAACCAGAACATAAATTAACATGAGCTAATTAACTAATCATTTACCCAGACTAGGCAACTCATAGATATGACCTTTCAGGGTAGACTTTACGTCGTAAACTATGAATAAGCACTACATTTTGGTGTGAAACGCGTCAGTTTTTACCCCGTCTGCTGTGGCATGCTTTTTGTGTGTTTTTTTAATCTTAAAATAAAAGCAATTTATTTTTGGAGTGCGGCTGTCCAGAACGTTTTTCCTTCATTTTGCATCATTCCATGCATTGCCAGCACCCTTGGCTTTGGATCAGGTGAGGAGACTTTCTGATTAGTATCTTAGAGCGGTGATTCCTCTTTTCATAGAAGTCACGTCTCCTCGCTCATCTGCTATACAAATTACATCATCATAAGTGTAAACAAATGACATGTTCACACAATAGCAGGGTCAATTAGCACAGAGAACAGACAGATAGCTGGAGGTGATGGCATTAGCATCTCCTTACACTGTATGTCCCAGCAGTATGAACAGTCACTCTAATGGCATATACAGGGTCCCCAGGCATACAGCTCACAAAGAGCACCATTCCCCCAAATGCCAGGGCCCATGATTGCAAGGCAAGAGGCTAGCATTCAGTACCCTTCAAAAGCCTCTGTACCAGGTGAGTCTGTCACAGTCGTGAAAACCTGTCGTGTGTATGCTCCCTAGCAGTTTTCTAGACGAAAAAACGTCCCACAAAAAATTGAAACCAGCTGTCTTTTTTCTCGTCGTGTTTCCCGTCACTTTTTTGCTTTTCGCCAAAAATGGTCGTGTGTATGCTTTTCCGAGGAGAAATAAAACACATGCTCAGAATCAAGTATGAGATGGGAGTGCTTGTTTTGGTAAAATTAGCATTCAGAATGGAGATAGCACATTCGTCACGATGTAACGGACTGAAAAGCACAAAGACTGAAAAGCGCAAATCGTCTCTCACCAAACTTTTACTAACACGAGGATCAGCAAAAGCAGCCCAAAGGGTGGCGCCATTTAAATGGAACGTCCCCTTTATAGTGCCGTCGTACGTCGCCGCGCTTTGGTCAGCCTTTTTTTGCATGAACATGTGTATGCAAGTCATGCTGGAGAGAAATCACGTCGGGAAAAACTTTTTTTTTCTATCGAGAAAAATGATCGTGTGTACAAGGCATACGAGTCTACAACATGGCATTGTGTGGGAACTTGTTGAAGCTGAATGTCCTCCATCTTCTACATGATGTTGGTTCGCTTCTCTGAACTGTTTAGAAAACAGTTCTCTTTATACCATACACCGGTACCTACCTGGTAATCAGGACTGAACATAAACTGTGACCCTTCATATAGAAAATAGGTTTGGGTGAACTGGCCAACCTTCGATTTGCCAAGACTAGTTCCACAAAACCATGAAACTGAAGGAGTGCTTGGTATGTTTCTGATAGACTGTATTTTTTTGATCTTTGATCACCAGTATTAGGAGGATCCAATAGAGATCCCACTTATATCAGCACAGGCAATTCTGGGGTAAGGCTAATGTCAGTGCTCTAATTAGAAAGTGCTGTATTTCTTAGGGTAGAACCTGGTATGGTAGTCCTTTGTAATATAGCACCCGACCCCTAGTGTGGCTAGCGTGTTAAGTGACAGGATTTTTGTTAGGTTAGTGTGAGGTGGTTAGCTTGGCAGCGGGTGTGCGTGACCCCCTGGATGAGTTCACTATACAAAATTAGGCCTTGTACCTCTGGACCCCTTTACATTACACATTACACAGAACCCTCTACCTCTGGGCCCCTTTACATTACACAGCACCCTGCACCTCTGGACCCCTTTACATTACACAGCACCTTGCACCTCTGGACCCTTTTACATTACAGAGCAGCCTGCACTTCTAAACCCCTTTACATTACATAGCACCGCACCTCTGGACCCCTTTACATTACACAGCCCCCACAGTTTGTTACACAGACACCCCCTAACAGTTCTGGTCCCCCTGCATGTTACTCAGACCTCCATACAGTATAGACCCCCTCCATACAGTGCAGACTCCCTTCCTACATTACAGACCCCCCTACATTACAGATCCCCCCTACAATACAGACCTGCCTACAATACAGAACCCCCTACATTACAGACCCCTACACTTCCAACCCTCCTACAATACAGAACCCACCCTACATTTCAGACCCCTCCTACAATACAGACCCCCCCTACATTACAGACCCCCCCCCCTACAATACAGAACCCCCTACAATACAGAACGCTCTACATTACAGACTAGGGTTGTCCCGATACCACTTTTTTGAGACCGAGTACAAGTACCGATACTTTTTTCAAGTACTCGCCGATACCAAATACTGATACTTTTTTTGAATTCACTGTAAAAAAAATTATAAAAAAATAATTTACAGTGATTTTTTTTTACAATTTGTATTTGTATTTTTTACGGTGATTTTTTTTTTGTTTTTTAGGGGAGGGGTGGATTGTCAGTGTGTTTTTTTTATTTACATTTTTTTTTATATATATATATATATATATATATATATATATTGCAAATTTTTTTATCAGCCCTGTTGGGGGTCTTTGGAGAGATATCAGGGGCCTTAACAGACCTCTGACATCTCCCCTTTAAGACTGAGAAAGGGACTAAGGACACAGATTCCCCAGTCCTTTTCTCAGCAGCTTCAGCTAAGAATGGAGAGAAGCTCCTCTCCATTCGTAAACTGAAGCATCGTAATCACAGGTTACGATGCTCAGTTATGTGAATGGACAGTGTCAGTGATCACTGTGTAGACATAGGCGGCTTCACTCTGCTCGGCTGTGTGAGACAGCCGAGACCATTTAGATCTTTAGAAGATAAGGGGATCGTTGCGGGTCCCGACCCCCGATGTCCCGACGGTTGTCACTGTCACTCGAGTGCGGCTCCGACTGGCAGCTGAGAGTGTACTGGGGGGAGACGTGACATGCGGCCTGCGGGCCGCCATGGCCCACCAGGCATTTGTCCGGTATGCCCTATGACCAGTCCAGACCTGCCCTCTACAATACAGACCCCCCTCTATTACAGCCCCCATCTATAATACAGCCCATACAGACCCAAACTTCAGGAAGGATGACGGCCAACAAGGCTGGTGAGTGTTGCAGTCAGAAAACAGAGAGGCATGCCTGAAGGGACTGAATGTAAGCAGTCTGGGATGGATGCAGAGTCAGTCTGGGAGGACTGTGGAGAAGTGGCCAGGAAAAGGGGTAGCTGCAGCCAGGCAGGCTGGCATTGCCTGAATAGGTGGTACTATATTTTACCCATTACACCCACCATGCCTTGTAAACCACTCTACACAGGAGGATGTCATTTGTCCCTAACTGGAGGTTCTCATTAGACCAAAGGGGACCCGGGACCTTGATACATTTATATTAGTATCTTTCTCCTAATACAGTGGTTCAGCAAATTATTGTCGCACTGTTTTGTTGATTTATTTGGGTAGGCATGCAAAATCCTGGTTTTAACTTTTTAAACCTCTCTCTCCTCTATTAGATTTCATGATGTCAGATCCTGCGAGTGGAAGCGCACCTCATACCTATGAGTCTCTATTGAGCAGCACTCCATCTGAAGTACAATCCGCAGCACCAGCGTCTAATGTTCCTGTAGCACCTTTTTTTCAGAATGTCAATCCTCAACCCCCCATGCATCCTACAACCCAGATCTGGAGTGTCCCCGCCATCATACCCCAAAATAAGGACCCATCTTCACCATTTTTCCAAAAATTTCTGAAGGGTAAACCAAAGGCTCTGGGAGTAAGTATTAAAGGTGACCATACGGTAGACAATTTAGTCTAAACGTGTACCTGTCCTTTTGCAATTTACAATGTGACATAAAGAGGGAGAGTAAAAATTGAGATTCAGGTAGATCTTTGTAGATACAGGACCCTGTCTTGATACACAAGTATACCTGTATGTCAATAATACATTTAATAACCACGCTCCCTGCCCAGTTCTCCTAAGTTGACTAACAGGCGCCTTGCTGTCAATCTGCAGCTGCCCATAACCAATACACAGATGGGGAAAGTACTTTCCATCTGTATGTGAGGTCAGCCCACTTACTATGAGGAAGTAGGAGAGGGGGTGGATGTGCGGTCACATGACCATGAAAAAAATAAAAAAGTAAATAAAAAATGTTTGTTACAAAAATAATAGTGGGTACACTAATGGTCTGTACACACGATCCGCATATCGTACGAAAACTATGGCCTGAGGAAGAATCGTACGATAATCGGATCGTTAGTACAGAGCTTTCAAGAGCCGATCACGACAATTCATCTGATATTATTATATTGGACAAGCACATAAATTTTCCTCGTACATTACCAGATCGTACGATTTTCATTTAGTCAGTATAGTTGTCCGAAAATACAATACAAATACATTACAACACATGACATCACTTCCAATTTTTTTTTTTCCTGTCGTACGAGAATTTTCGAGACTTTAGTAATCTATTCAATTTCTACTTGCAACTATTAAGCGAAAAAAGTCAGACGATCTGTTGTCCGATTTTTGGATCACGTGTACGGGCCATTACTGTAAAATCCAATTTCTTTTCATTTTATTTTCTTGCGTAGCATTGGGGTTTCTGTACTAAGACTGAACAGTGCAATCTGGTGCATCTCTGCAGAGAAACCAATCAGCTTCCATTTTTTTTTTTTGGTCAATGCTTATTTGAACAAGCTGACGTTAGAAGCTGATTGGCTACCATGCAAAGCTGCACCAGATTTTGCACTCAATGGTTTTAGTAAATCAACCCCACCATGTTCACAAATACTTCAAAGTGATACTAAAGTCTTATATTTTTCATTTTTAAAGAAGATTTTATTTATACTTACTTGCTCTGTGCAGTGGTTTTGCACAGGGCAGCCCAGATTCTCCTCTTATCGGGTCTCTCGTTGGCACTTCTGGCCCCTCCCTCCTGTTGAGTGCCCCCACAGCAAGCAGCTTGCTATGGGGGAACCCTGGCCAAGCTGCTGCTCTTTGTGTCCATTCAGACACGGTGCCCTGCCCCCTCTCTCTCCTCATTGGCTAACTGACTGACTGACAGCAGTGGGAGTCAATGGCACTGCTGCTGTGTCTCAGCCAATCAAAAGGGAGAGTCCCGGACAATTCAGCACTGTTAGCACACAGAAATATAGGAGGTGTGACAATGTGATACTCAGAATGCCCGTGGCATAGCACTATGGTGGCCACACAGACATTCTCTCTCGAGTTCTGACATATTCTTACTTGCACTTGCTTTGGTGGCAGGCCAGTTGACCCAGACGTATGGAGGAATAGAAGAAATAAAATGTGTGCTGAAAAAAAGAGCTATAGAAGCATGGAAAAGAGAATTAACATCAAATTTTGCGTGAAAATTGGCAAAAGTGCGAGTGAAACTTTAGCATGGTTACAAAAGGTTTATGGTGAACATTTCATGAAGAATACAAATATATTGGAATGGCATAGAAGGTTTAACTCCTTGCTGACTGCCCACAGTACCATCAATGCATGTGGGCGGCACAGGCAGCCGGGATCACATACATGTATGTCATCCAGCTTGCTCTGGGTTAGGGGCGTGTAGCACACTGGACACAGCAGACTGTGGATCCTGGTACTCAGGGCCCTGTGATCGCTATGTGATCACATGATCACAGTGTCAACAAAGTTGTTAAGCTCTGTTTCCTATGCTGTGAATGGCCCACAGCTATCACAGGGTAATAAACAGTGAAGTGCTACTAAACTCAGCTGGAAGTGGGAGCGGGTACCTGTCAAAACCAGGGGAGGAGGCAGACAAGCGGAGCTTCCCCTTTTGAGTGAATAAGATAAGATTGCTATTGAATGTTATTAAAAATGATCTTTCCTTTTCAGTCTGCAGCTCTGTAACTTTCTGTAAAATGCAATATGGCAACCTGGAGGCGATCTCTACACAGATGGTATAAAGAATGCCCCCCCCCCCCCCCAGAAATTTAATTTCCTGCTTGCGTGATTGGCTGACTGATTTTCCCAGAAGTCTGCACTAAGATATACTTCTGGGACAATCAGTTATACCATCTGTGAAACTCTTGCCGCCAAAGTGTACTGACTTTCATTTCAAAAGAACCGCAGTTCTCTTGAAAGGAAAGAACGCGGTGATGTCATTGTGTACGACGAGCATGCGCTCGTCACATTTGATGGTGTCGCCGCCATCTTGCTTCACCCTACCCATGCCGTGGAAGCTCCCGCGCATGCGTCAGTCATTTTGAGCATGCGTGGGTTTCCATGGCGACAGGTAAATATACACACTCTCGGGTTTCTCGCCTGGAAACAGGCAAACGAAAATCTCGACATGAAAAAAGAGAGCAGGTTCTTTTTTTTTCTCGTTGAGATTCTGGCCAAATTTCCAGACCAGAAACCTGAATGTCTCATACACACGAACAGGAATCTCGGCAAGAAGCAGTTTTCTTGCTGTTTTTTGCCAAGAAACCCGGTCGTGTGCAAGAGGCCTAACACTTTCCTTAATAGACCCATGAAAAATGCAGCAGCTGATTGGAATTGATTTTATAATTATCATTCACATTAATTTTGCACATGGACACAGCCAAACAGCTATTTCTTCTGAATAGCAAAAGGTAGGAATCTGCAACAAAGTTAGATAAAATCCTTGTAAAGTACATAGATCACCCAGAGGGGAATGTTTTGTTTTTTTTTGTCAATAAAAGTGGAGTTACTCTTCAACTAGGGAGACAACATAGACTATATACCTTATATACTTGAGTATAAGCCAAATTTGTCATCACTTTTTTAGTGCTGAAAATGCCCCCCTGGGCTTATACTCGCATCACCATTTTGCACCTGATCTTCCGGACTTTGGGGACCCGGTACTGGCCAAACTTGGCACACATGTAACCCCACTATTCCTCTACAAGTATGCAAAGTTTGTTATCCGGGGGACCTATGGCCTAGACTCCCATGTTAAATGTCAGTCTAGTCATAGTGAGGCATAGGCACAGTGAAGCATTGACATGGACACAGTGAGGCATGCAGATGGACACATTGGGCTTATACTCGAGTCAATACATTTTCCCATTTTTTGCGGTAAAATTAGGTGCCTCAGCTTATATTCCGGTCGGCTTATACTCGAGTATATACGGTACATAGATGCAATTACATTGGCCATATAACTTTGGATGGAGCACAGGGCACATTTCTAAATTTTGGAGCTGCCTCGTTCTTCTGTCCAAACATTCTAAACAGGCAGCGCCATCTGTTGAGGAACATGGGAACTACCGCTCAGTGTTGCCACCTTTTTGCACCAATTGGAAGAGCAGTTTTTCTGACGAAGATGTAGTATATAACCGAAAGAGTGAAAAAAACTGTGCCACTTCCTTTTTGCTCCAAACCTTTCAACTAACAGAACACATCTGACTCTTGACTCTCAAGCCGAATAGTCAGATTCAGAGTAGAAGAAAGGTCCCCATGTGTCCTTAGTTACTTCGCTAAAATAATACAACAAAGGGGAAGTACTTGTGAATGTCTTCTAAAGGGGAGGTCAGGCCTGACACCAGTGTGTTCTTTGCCATGGATTGTGGGGGCCACCTTGGAGGAGCCTGTGTCGGATTAGATACAGAGATCCCTTAAGATTTAGGTAGATTTTCTGTCCTCCCCTCCCGTTTAGTGCTTGTACGTTCCTTTAGTAAGTATTCATACTTTGCAGATGGCTTAGGAGAGTCATTGTCTACTTACATTTCAAAAATTTGGAAAAGCACTGTACTACAATTAGCTGAAGTAAAATTGAGTTGTATTCAATATCTGTGTCTTATTGAAAAGTTAAGCTGCTTGTGGGTGGTGCCAAGTCAGCAGGTGAACATACTGTTTGGGCAGAATGGGTCTAAATATGTATGTCAATGCATAAAGCAGTATTTTAAAACAGAACAATTAGCTCTGATAAAGGACACTCAAAAAACTGTCAAGATGACTTGAAAGAAATCTAAAGGTTGTCTTGACAGCACAATGCCTAATATGCTGCAGATGTGCTACTAGAGATTGAATTATGAACAGAGTAAAAAGGTATAGGCTGATGATGGGTTAGATATAGGTCTGTACAGGGATCCTAACAATTGCCACGTCAGGTTCAAATTACTGTTTGACTTTTGGTAAGACCCCCAAAAATGAAAAAATGTTCCTTGAGGAACTCAAGTAGATCAATAGTAGACCATTAGATACCTATGGCACTTATCAGAGTATTGTGCAAAGCTGCATCAAACTAATAAAACCTTGTTCTTTCCCCTTTTCAGAGTCTGGTCATTGTGGCAGCCATCTTGGAGATTGGCCTCGGCATTGCATTGGTCTTCACAGTTTATGGGTTCACGCTTATAAGTGGCATTCCTTTTTGGGGCCCAGTGTTTGTAAGTACCTTTACAATTTGCTGTTTGTGATCTGTAATAACTGGGTGCAAAAAAATAAATAAAAAAAGATTAACGTTCACCAATGTAGCTGGGAAGGTTTGAATCAATGTGAGATGTTGTTGACCACGTCCATTCAATAACTGGGACAGGAAATGTGATTTAAATCTTCCTCAATAAGATCAAAGACAAAAAGAATAGCATGAAAAAGTTCCAACCCTTTCCCATGCTATCCAAACAGAAACTTGGCTGGAGTTTCACTTTAAGGGTCCTTTCACACTAGCGGACCGTTCATCCGTTCATTACAAGTCCGTTTACGGACTTGTAATGAACCCCTATGGGAGCGGATCCGTTAGCGGATGATGCATCCGCTAACGTCCGCCAGATCCGCATCCGTTTTTGCGGACGGAAGAATGTCCTATTTTTCTTCCGTCCGGCCAAACGGATCGGATGCAAACGGACAGACGGTCCGTTTCCATCCGACTCCCCATAGCGGAGAGCGGAGGAGAGATGGGGCGGTCCCTGCACAGTGTGCGGGGACCGCCCTGTCCGCCCGACAGCTCAGCGGAGACACCCCGCTGAGCTGACGGACACACGGAGCGGACCAAAAAACGGTACAAATTTTTTCCCCTAAATAGCTTCCTTTACCTTAGTGCAGTCCATCAAACTCAAACAGGAAACAGACAGCGAGACATGCTCACGGTGACTCCGCCCTTCACATCTCATCCATGGTCTTGCATCATGTGGTTTTTCTATTCATTTGCCTTTTTTTTCTTTTCTTTTTTTTTCTCTTTTCCCCTATTTCCCTTTTATATTGTTTACCTTTTTCCTTTCTGCTATATACCAGCAAAAAGAGAGAAAAAAAAAGTCACTCTTAAATAGACTTTTTTGGTTTTGGCCATCATTACATAGAGAAAATCCCGCCCCTGAATTACTATCCTTCCTTCATCTTTTAGTTCCCCACTAGTCCTATCCCCCCCCACCTCACTTTGGTTCTGTCGGTCACCTTTTAGGTTTAATTTCTCTATTACTACCTAGGTCTCACCTGTCTATTTCTATCATTGCCTGTACACATTTTTCTGACGTTTTGAATGCTCTCCATTGCTCCCAGACTGTTTGCTTCTAGCCTCTTCTCTCAATTCTCCCCATCCCAGATATTCCATTTCTGATATATTAAACTCGGTGTATCCATTCTTTTATGGATGGGTGTAGCCAGTTTTTTGGAATTAGGCCCTTTGCTGCATTCAGCAACACCGGGACCAGAGATGATCCATACCGTTTTTTTGGCCTATCCGTTCCATGGAACAAACAGGTCAAGGGGTTTTGTAGGGTCTTTTCTCCTGTAATTTCTTCTATACATTCTAAAACTTCTATCCAGTAATCTTGTATTGTCGGGCAGTCCCACCAAACATGCATTGTGATTCCTACTTAGTTACATTCCCTCCAGCACAACGCAGAGTTATTTGGGAGTATTTTATTCATTCTTTCAGGGGTCAGATGCCAGCGAACCAGACATTTATAATTTGTCTCAATTGTGGTGATATCAGTAGCGTAGTTAAACACTGCACCTATCAAATGTGAGTCCTCTAGCTTTTTCCAGATGTCTTGTCCCCACTTTTCTACTCATGTCAGTGTTCCCTGCGTCTCTAAGTCTGTTAATGTCCCATATAGTACCGCAATTCCATGTTGTAATGATTTTCCGGTGGAGCATAGTTTTTCTATTGAGTTTAGTGTTTTATCATCTCTCAATCAAATTCTCTTTATTTTGTTTTCTTTCATATTTAAAAAAGACAGATTACATACGCATTGTATACACCGGACATTTTTCATTCCCCGCATACCGTAATCTTAAACGTGGACCCTGTTAAATACTTATTTTCCCCATCTCTCCCTTCCCCCCTCCCCCTCCCGCCTCCCTCCCTTATTTTCTAATTTGTTCCTTGGTTTATCATGACAGATATCCTATTTCAAGTAACCACGGTTTCCAAATTTTATCAAATTCCTTGATATTTCCTCTCTTGATATACACTGTTTTCTCTTTCCATATTGTTTCTGTCACACTGTTAATCCACTCTCTTGATGATGGGGGGTTTACTGCTTGCCATCTCTGGGCAATTAATTTTCTTGCCTTGAATAGGCACCTTGCAACTGCTTTTGTCGTGCTCGCCATCCCTCCCCTTTCTTCCCATATTCCCAGTATGCACGTTCTAGGGTCCATCTCCAGTCCAGTCCCATATGTTTTGTTAATAACTCTGATGATCTCTAGCCAATACCTAAATAATTTAGGGCACCTCCATAACATATGTATTAAATCCCCCATGTCCTGACATCTAGGGCACCCTGCATCCATTCTCCAACCAAAGGTGAATAGTCTTTTTGAGGTAAAGTATGTCCTATGTATCATTTTTAAGAAGGATATCTTTTGGGCTGGTGAAACTGTACCCATTTGCCCTCTCTCCAGTACCGTCTTCCATTGGTCTTCTGTTATGGTTCCCAGATCTTCCTCCCATTTCTTTTTACTTTTGAGCTGCATTGATCCCTCTATGTTCTCCTTACATATATATGGGTAGATTACGGAAATAAACCCCTTCTTCTCTATCCCTCCTCTTATTTTTTGAGCTATTCGTGGCTTTATCCAGTTTGGTCCTACTCCCTTAAACTGAGTATTCAATGCGTGCCTAACTTGGAGATACCTGTAGAACGTGCAATTGGGAATTGTATATTCTTCTCTCAGGGTGGCAAATGTTTTTAGAGTCCTTCCCTCATATAGCTGAGCCAGTCTTGTTATCCCTTTTACTGCCCATTCTTTAATCACTCCTACTGTTTCAAGTTCTTGTAGGTTCCTGTTATTCCACAGTGGAGCATTCTCTGTCACTCCCTCCTGTCCCCCTTCTATCGTTATAGCTTTCCACACTTTGGTTACCAACTTGACCGTGGGGGTCAAGTTGATAAATGAGTTGGCCTCTATCACCTCCATGGTTGTTTCATGGGGGGCCCCATCAATCATTAAACTTCTATTCATATCCTCTCCTAGTTCTGTTTTGACTCCTATATGCTGTAGCTGTGCGGCCAAAAAGTAGCACCGTGGATGGGGTACTGCCATACCCCCCTCTCTCATTGGCAACTGCAGAGTCTGCAGTCCTATCCTAGCAAGTCCTCCTTTCCATATTAATTCCCTAAACAGGACATCTATCTTCTTAAACCATTTTTTGTGTATCCATATAGGTGTATTATGTAATACATAGAGTAGTTGTGGCATCCATACCATTTTAATCAGGTTGCACCTCCCAGCCACCGACAATGGGTGATGTCGCCAGATTCCAATTTTCTTTTTAAATTTGAGTATCAATGGTTCCAGATTATTCTCTATATATTTATTGAGATCCGGTGTAATTATTATACCCAAATACTGCATCTTCTCCACTGTATCCATCTGTGGGACCTCCTCCTGAATCTGGTTCCTCATTGGGTCTATCGGCATCAAGGCCGATTTCTCCCAATTAATTACCAGTCCAGATATATTGCCAAACTCTCTAAAGATGGTCATTGCCCGTCTAATGGAGTGACCTGTATCCCCTAGGAATAGCAGAACATCGTCCGCATATAGAGCAATTTTCTCCTCTCTAATTGATCTTATAAATCCCTTCATTGTTCTGTCTGCTCTTATGGCCAGGGCGAGTGGTTCCATTGCTAATGCAAAAAGCAGGGGTGACAAGGGGCACCCCTGCCTCGTGCCCCTCTCCAACTTAACCTTTCCAGAATATTCATTATTGACTCTAATTTTTGCGTTAGGGTCATTGTACAGTGTTTTAATCCATCTAATAAAGATAGGACCAAACCCGAAGGCCTCTAGAGTGTGCCAGATGTATTCCCATTCTAAACTATCAAAGGCTTTGACCACGTCCAAGGACATGACTGCTCTATTACCAGTATTTTCTGTTGGAATTTGTAGGTTAAGAAATACCCTCCTAATGTTTATACTGGTTGATCTACCAGGAATAAATCCTGTTTGGTCCTGGTGTACAAGTCTTGAGATTATTTTATTTAATCTACTAGCCATGACTTTGGCCAGGATCTTAGCGTCTGCGCATAGGAGGGAGATAGGGCGGTATGATGATGCTTCCAATGGGTCCTTCCCCTCCTTGTGCAGCACTACAATCGTGGCCTCTGTCATAGAGGTGGGCAATCTACCCTCTACCAAAGCATCATTAAAAACTTTCAAAAGTTCTGGGAGGAGCACCTTCCCATAGTATCTATATGTCTCTGCTGGTAATCCATCAGGTCCCGGGGACTTCTGATTGGCCATTTCTCTGACTGCTATCTGAACCTCTTCTAATGTTATTGGTTTCTCCATTTGTTCCTTCTCCGTTCCAGTGAGAGAGGGGAGTTCTAAGTTTCTAAAAAAGCGTTGCAATTCCTCTCCTCCCGCTGTTCTTTGTGACTTATATAGTTTTTCGTAGTATTCTCTGAATGTATCAGTTATCTCTGCCACATTTTTGGATACCTTGCCGTTACTACTTTTAATGGCCGGGACAGCAGAGGGAGAGGAATTTGTTCTTATTAGATGGGCCAACATTCTTCCTACTCCCTCCCCCTCTCCGTATGCCGTTTGTTTTTGGAACATTCTCTTGTTTTCTGATTTTTTCGTCAGCTCTATTTTGTATTCCTGCTGCTTATCTAGCCATGTTCTTTTCCTCTCCTCTGTTGGATTTACTATATATTCCTTTTCGGTGTTCGCAACTTCATTTCTAATTCTATTTTCTCGTTCTTTTGAGATTGTTTTTACTTTCGCCACATGTTGGATACATATCCCTCTGAGGAAGGCTTTCAGCGTGTCCCATATTACCCCCCGTGTTGCCGTTCCCTCATTGAAATCTGTAAACTCTTTTATTTTAGCCATTATCTCCTCGGGGTTTCCCATTAATTCGAACCATAAAGGGCTTATTTTCCATACCGTAGCAGATCTTCTACCTTCGAGATCTACTGTTGTTATCACCGGAGAATGATCTGATATTCCCCGTGGTAAATATTCTATTTTCCTAATTATTTGAGAGGCTTCCACATTGCCCACGACTAAATCAATCCTAGACAATGTGGCATGGGTGCTAGAGCAGCAAGAAAACTGTACCCCCTCTGGATTTCTGTCACTCCATACATCAAACAACCCTGACTCTTGCAGGAACAGGTAGAGGTGAGTCTCCTGTGTATTTACCATTGGGAACCTATCAATTTTTTTATTTAATACCTCGTTGAAATCCCCCATTATAATAACTGGTATCCCTGGTTTATCTAAGATAAAGTCCATGAATCTGAACATGACCTCTAATTTGAATGGAGGGGGAATATATATATTGGCGAGTATATATTCTCTGCTCTCTATTACACAGTATAGGAAAACATAACGTCCCTCATCATCAATACTAGCCTTCCTACAAGTAAACCCCACTCCCGCTTTTACCAAGATTGTCACCCCTCTTGAGTAGGATGTGTGAACTGAGTGGAATTGATGTTGAAATTTCCTGTATGGAATCTGCGTTTTACTATCATTTGTAAAATGGGTTTCCTGTAGACAAATTAATCCCACCTTGTTCCCTTCTAATGCGTCAAAAACCACTGCTCTTTTCGCTGGTGTCCCCATCCCACGGACATTTCAAGAACCAATTTTCAGAGTTCTACTCATTCATACATATTTTTATATATTTATGTGCTACGTGAAAAAAAAAAAAAAGAAAAAAAGAGAGAGAAAAAAAAAGTCTCTCAATGGAAGTGTAAAAAAGAAAGAAATAAAAAAAACAAAAACAAAGGGGGAGAAAACATAGTCCCGGTCTCATAATATATCCCGAGATCATGTCCCCCCCCCCTCGATATTTCCCTTGTACAACTTGTGATATGTGTATTTTATCTTTAATATTCCGTGGGGTTTCACTCAATCCATTGTGATAAAATGACCATATTTTCCTGTACATTACCACCCATTGTGCTAATTGTGTGTATCTATCGCTTATCCACTCTATACTGGGTCCCATCTCTTGCACCAAGGGTGTCTCATCATTAGAAATCCCACTTTGCCCCCCCGCTCCACCCCCCTTCCCCCACCTTCCTAGGTAACCCCTAGGGGCTAGTTTGGTGACCGGTTCTACTACTACCATTCTTACATTCATTCGACCCACCTCCCCCCTCCCTCCACCCCCTTTTACAATCATACCATTCATCCATTCAAGTCTTATTCCTCCCATTGAGTGCGTGCTCCCCCCCGCCCACTCCACCCTCCCTTTAATAGTGTATTTTATTAATTTGAATAAATCTCATGATCTCCCCCTTCCCTACTTGGACTTTTATGTGTTCCCTGCTTCTCCTACTAATAATTGGTCTTTTTTATCCTCCAGCCATGTTACCGCTGCCTCAGGCGTGTCAAAGAAAAAAGATCTACCCATCGCTGACACCCGTAGGCGCGCTGGGTACAATAAACCATAGGAAAGATTAATCTTTTGCATTTTACGTTTAACCTCGATAAAACCTGCCCTCCTCTTCTGGAGCTGAGGGGAAAAATCAGGATAAAATGAAACCCTAGAACCTTCAAACAAAATGTTTCCCATCTCTCTACTTTTTCTCAGTAGGGTCTCTTTATCCCGGTGATTCAAAAAATTTAAAAGCATCGATCTCGGGCGGCCTCCAGAGGGGGGTGGCTTAAAAGGGACTCTATGTGCTCTTTCTATAATAAATGCCTGTGAAAAAGTCTCTTTTCCAAATACTTTTATAAGCCAATTTTCTAAAAATTCTATTGGCTGTGACCCCTCACTCCTTTCTGGGAGCCCCACCAGCCTAATATTGTCCCTCCGGAGTCTATTCTCTATTTCATCCATTTTTTCCTCTATTTTGTCCGTCTGCGTCTTCAGATCCTTCACATCTTGTGTAACGGGGTGCAATTCATCCTCTATTTGGGATATCCTACCCTCCGCCTCCAGTATCCTTTCATTGGTTTTCTGAAGTTCCTGCCTCACCGAGACCAGTTCCTCTTTTATACCCTTCATTTGGTTACACACCTCCCCCAGTGTTCTTTTACATTCACTCACTACCAAGAATACGTCTTTTATTGTTGGAACTTCTTCTGGGGGGATGTTTACTATTTGGTCCGTGTCTACTGCGACTGTGTTCTTATTAACGGTGGTTTTAATTACCGCCCCGCTTCCTGGACCTTGACTTCTTCTCTCTGTGTTTGTTTTCCCAGAGGTCTGGAGTGCCTGAGAGGGGCCACTTTTACTGGGGGTTTGTTCCGCCGCATGAGCATATTTTTCCAGTTTAGCCGCTGCAGCGGCTGCTACCCCCGGTTTGTCTTTAGCTGATCTTAATGATTGTGGGCCCGACATTATTTTTTTGAAAATAAACAAATAAAGGCAGCTATATAAAAAAAACAAAAACAAAAACAAAGGAGGGTGTATAGTTGACTGGTACTCTCCCTGTGTCTTTAATAGTATTCAGGGCAGAGCAATATGATGACAATCTTCCTCACACCCTTTTTTTTTTAACGGCAGTCCGGGGCAATATATATATATAAAGAATACTCAATGTTCAATACAGCATCAGCCGCAGTAGTGGTAGTGGTGCAAGAGGAGCAGAGGGACACCACAGTGATTCTACTCCTACCGTTCAGCATATATAGCAGATTTAAATACAGGTAATTTAAATAAGTTTTACCTTAATCCTCAGCTGCTCCAATAGTGTCCACTCTATAGAGGAGCTTAGTGCTGTCCGCGCGCCCCCCTGGAAGCTCAATGTCCTGGATCGCTGTCCCTGTCCGTAAACTGCGGTCTGCGAGTCGCTGCAGCGGAGGCACGATCGCGGGATCTCACAGGATACTAAGCAGTGTCAGGCACTCACTATATCACTATATCCGCACAAAGGTTTTTCATTTTCTTGCTCAGGGGAGCTGAAAGTGACATGTGATGCTTGATACAGCTTTAAATATTATTCAGTTCATCAATTAGTGATTAGTGGTTTAGTGATTTAGTTTACAGAGTTCCAGGTACAATATGCCAAGATTTATAATGTGTTAGTAGGTTTTTACTCACTCCGTCCTTATCCGTGTCCAAGGCTGTTGCAGAGGGCAAACTGTACTCTGTGGGCTCCCACTATGCTGGATCTCTTCCCTGCTCGCGCTGCTGCTGGGACTGGGAGACACGAGACACGACCTGTCCTTCCTTGCTACAGGTATTCAGCATACCTCAGCGGGGTATTAAGTTATAGTGGGGGAGGGGCAGGATTGCCACCAGGAGACCCCCAGTTGCCCCGTCCCTGGTCCTCCGACCTCCGACCAATATGCTGGGCTAATCACTTGTCCTGGTCAGCTGACCGCAGAGCCTCCGCCGTCCGCCCCTGCCAATCACTCGCTCTCACAGACCTCGGATCGAGCTTCAGGCAGCCCCAGGCAGGTCCCGGGGGGGGACCCCGAGCGGGCACCGAATCCGCGGGCACCACCGCTCGCTCACCGCGGCTCTCTCCTGGCGACGAGTCAGGTCAGTGTCAGCATCCGCGCCGGCCTCCCCCGCTGGCAGGCAAAAACGGGGAGATATTACAGGGGTTTATTTTGCGTCCGCATGTAGGGGCAGTGGGATTGGAGAGGACGCCGCTCACATGCCTCACATGCCTTCCTCTCTCCGCTCTCGCCGCTCACCCCTCACACCTGCATCCGGTCCCGCCCCTCTCTCCCCCCATGTTTGCCACAATATTCTTAGAAGACTAACTGAATACCCGTGTTTTATCATCTCTAATCGGCTGTGGTAAAGTGCTCACAAAGTGTTTTAATTGAAAGTATTCCCATTCACTAAAATGTTGAACCCCTGCCTGTGTTTCAAAATCGTTTCCTGACCTTATTTTGCCTAGTGTAACAATTTCCCCTAATCTTTTAGTACCCAAATTCTTTCCCATTCGTGTTTTGTTCCCGGGTGGAAAGAAATTAGTGCCAGCTAATGGGACTAATGGGGAGTTGTATTCCCATTTTTCCTACTGATAATGTGTCCCATATTTTAAACACTTTCTTTGTTATACTGTGTGTGTCCGTGCCCATTTTTCTAAATTTAGGTGGGATCCAAACGTTCTTATTTAATTGTGTCAAACTTATTGTGTCCTCCATCTGTGCCCATTTCTTTTGAGTGTATGCATTTGTCCATTCAACTAACCTTGCTAAAATTACGGCATGGTAATATCCTTTTATGTCTGGAAGCGCCAATCCCCCCCCCTTTTTTTTTACGCCTTAGAGTGGAATAGTTTACTCTGGCCTTTTTGCCCTGCCAAATATATTTCAAAATTATAGTTTTTATTATCTTGAAAAAGCTTTGTGGAAATCTTATGGGGAGCATTTGGAACTTGTATATTATTTTTGGTAAAACCATAATGTAAATGCATTGATCCTACCTACCCAGGAGATTGGTCTCTTTGCTAGGTTTTTAAAATCTTGTTTTATTTCATTAACTAATGGGATATAAGTGGCCAAGTATAGTTTTTCTGCTCTTGGTGAAATCTTTATTCCTAAATATGTTAATTTTTTTCCCAGATAAAAGGAAATGTTTTCTGTAAATCTTTTTCTTCTTTTGCGTCTATTCCCAGGTTCAGGATTACCGTTTTTATAGTTCCCCATATTTTTTAATTTCTTTCATTACATTGGGAAGAGAGTCTCAGCTTGGTTACATATAGGAGTTTGTCGTCTGCGTATGCCGCAACCTTATGCTCCTCCTCTCCTATTCTCATCCCCCCTATATCCAGATTGTTCCGTATCCTGGCCAATAATGGTTCCAACGATATTACATACAGGAGGGGCAAGAGCAGGCAACCCTGTCTAGTTCCGTTCATCATTTCAAACTCAGACGACACACTGCCGTTGACCTTTACCCTTGCCATCGGGTAATTGTATAGGTTTTCCACCCATTTCATGAATCTAGGTCCCAATCCTGTAGTTCGCAGAGTTTCCATCATAAACCCCCAGTCGACTCTATCAAAAGCTTTTTCAGCATCTATTGACATGAGTACGACTGGGGGTTTCTTCTTACCATCCTCCTGTAGAAACAATAGCGTTCTTAAACTATTATCCCACCCTTCTCTCCCTTTTATAAATCCTGTCTGATCTGCGTTTATTAGATCCGGCATTAATGCCTTTATCCTCGTGGCCAATATTTTTGCATAAACCTTTATGTCAGCATTCAATAATGCTATTGGACAGTAATTGGAACAAAGAGTACCATCTTTTCCCGTTTTAGGAATAATTGAAATATTGGTGAGGAGAGATTCTTTCCTTATTTCTTCCTGTTCTTCCAATCTATTGAAATAGTTGCATATCTCCGGGACCAAAAGTTCTTAACATTTTTTATAGTACTTAATCTGTAACCCGTCTGGACCTGGACTCTTTCCTCCAGATGTTTCTTGAATGGCTTTATGTATTCCCCCCTGCGTTATTGGGTCTTCTAGGAGTTCAGCATTTTTCTGCGACAGCTTTGGTAAATTAGCTTCCTCTGAGGCCTCGTACACACGATGGGATTTTTCCACTGGAAATGGTCTGACAGACCATTTCTGCAGAGAAATCCGCTCGTCTGTAGGGGCCGGCGGACAGATTTGGACGGATTTCCCCAGCGGAAAAGTTTCAAAGCATGCTTTGAAACTTTTCCGTCGGAGAGCTGCCCATCGCATATGTCCGCTGGTCAGTACACTCACCAGCGGACATATCTTCCCGCGCAAGCGTCGTATGGATGCGACACATGCGTGGAAGTTGTTTACTTCCTGGTGCGGTGACGTGGCGGCGTCAACGTCACCGCGCTGTCTGCCGGCAGGGATTTTGATCCGATGGTGTGTACACGTCATCGGACCAAAATAGCCCGGCGGACATATCCGATGCAAACGGTCCGCGGACCGTTTGCATCGGATATGTCCGTCTGTGTGTACGAGGCCTAAGTATTCCTTAACTTTTATATTCCTAGTTTCTTTCATCTCCTGAGTTTCTCCCTTTCTGATTCAATACAATGCACTATAAAAGGTCTGAAAAGCCTCTGCAAAGTCTTATATTTTATCTGCCCTACTTCTTTTTTTATTTTTTCAATATAGTTTATTTTATTTTTTTCCCCATTTGTATCTTTCTTTTGCTACATTCTTGAATATGTTTCTAGTTTCAAGTTCCATCAAGTCTCTAAGTTGAGCCCTTTTTATGACTATTTTCTGGTATGTTTCACTTTCTCCTTGGTTTTTGTGTTTTTGTTCAAGGTCTTGTAACTCCCTTATTATCTTTTTTCTATTTGCTTCTCTTGCCTTTTTTTTCCCTGCCCCTATGGAGATTATCAAAAAATATTGCTCAATCTCTTTTTTTACTGTGTCGCCTACTTCTCTATCATCTATCAGATCTTCGTTTAAATTCCACTTTCAAATTCCAATTCCATTTCTTTGTTCTATATCATTGAAACGTATTCTAACTATTACCGGGGGCGTGGTCAGAGATTGATATTATGCCTATTGAGGTTTTGTTTACATGTTCCAATACACCGTGGTCTACCATTAGATAATCTAATCTTGAGTACGTATTGTGCACAGATGAATGATATGTGTAGTTTCTTTTATTAGGATATGCAATTCTCCAAGGGACTATTAATTGATGATTAAACAATTTTTTCAATAATCGCAGTTGCTTAGAATCTCGCATCTGGGCACCAGCCGTTCTGTCAAGATGATGTTCCAATGAGAATTTGAAATCACCTGCTAGAATTACATAACCTTGTTTAAAATCCATTAGTACGTTTAGAATCCCCCTAAGATATTTTTGGGGGTGTTTATTGGGACAATATATGTTTGCCAACATATATTTTTCCCTTGTAGGGCCCCTCTTAAAAACAGGTAGCGACCCGCTGGGTCGACCTTTCTTTCTTCCACCTTAAAGCAATTTTTTTTTCCTATGACGACCCCCTTAGATCTTTTTTGTGGGGAGTCTCCATAGTACCAGGTTGGGACTGCCCGAGAATACAGTCTGACACTGGAATCTACTGTTATATGTGTCTCTTGTAAAAAGACTATTTCTGTAGTGTATCTTTCAATTTCTTTTAGAACCATGTGTCTTTTTTCTGGGGAACAGAGGCCTCTTACATTGTCTGTAATAAAATTAACGTTGGACAAGTTTTCTTTCTTTTTTTTTTTCAGACAGATGACCGAACCTAATCTCCTACCCACCCCATCTTCCCACCTTCCCCCTTCAGTACCCCCCAGTCCCTCCCTCCCCTACCCTTTTTTATATGATACACAGATCGGAGTCCTGCCCCTCCCGTGATGGAACCTTGACCCTATGATCTTGATGAAGAGCATCTCCTCCTGCGCCCCCTTTGGCGCTCTTATGCTCCTTTCTCTAAGGTGGGGCTTTTCTGGGATTTTGGGTCCCCACAGCTCTTTCTTTCTGTATTTTATTGATCCCCTTTATACTCCCTCCCCCCCCTTCCTCAGACTTAATTTTCCCATTTCTTTTCCCCTTTTTTCTCCTTTCCTTCGTTAACTTGTAGGTGTTGCAATGCCTAATTTTTGACAGAATTCCGGTATTTCTTCAATAAATCTTAGCCTAGCCGTAACCCCATTTTTTCTTCCAATCAGGCATGCTGGGAAACCACAGTTGTACTGTATTCCTTGTTCTTGCAAAACCCTTAGTAATAGTCTTAAGTTTCTTCTTCTGAGTGTCTCTTGGGATAGATCCTGATATATTTAAATATTATTCTCTGCAAATTTTATTGGGGACTTTCCTCTCAGGTTTCTCCATAGTTGATTTTTCTCTTCCCAGCATTCAAATCTTATGATGATATATTTTGGGCTTTCCTGTGGTATTTCTCTTGGTCTTCGTATACTGTGCGCCCGTTCTATTCTTAGTGGGGAAGTTATTTCTCTGTCCAATAATGGGTTGCATATTTTCCTTATTATTTCTGGTAAATTTTCTGGCTGGGAGGAGTCTGGGACTCCGCGTATTCTGATATTCTTTCTTCTGTCTCTATTTTCTTGTTGTTCTTTTTTAATAACTTTAATTTCTCCCTCTAATTTTCTAATGGTGTTTTTATTCAAATTTGTTTTTTTTCTGCGTCTTCCAATCTTTCCAGCATGTGCCCCATGTTTCTCTCCATTCTCTCCATTTGCGATTTCAGTGATTTTTCTAACGCAGCAAACATACCTTGTTGTTCCTCCTCCGTTCTCTGTTCAAAGTCTGTTTCCATCTCAAGATCTATTCTTGTCTTGGAGAATGTGTCCTGTTCTACTGGATTTTTAGGAGCGATTTTTGTCTCATCTTTTTTCTTCTCCTTCTCCGTCTGGGTGTTTTTAGAACCCTGTTGTTTTTCCGCTGATTGTTTGTCACCGTTACTCCCGTGAGTTACAAATGTATTCATCGGGCCCAGACTTTGACTTAATCGAGGTGTTGATATAACCTCCCTCTCGCTCCTCTGGCCCTTGTACAAATTTTTTGCCCAAATGGCTCATTCACCTTGACTCTACCTTGTTTCTTAGCCTGTCCCACTAATTATTCACTTGGCTGAAGGGCTGAGGTGATCAGAGAGGGAGGAGGAAAAGGTGGAGCGGGAGCAAGTCCCAGGTGCCTTTATTAGGAACTGCCCAAGCCAAAAAAAAAAACAACCAACCAGCACTTATTTTATACGGTCTTTCCAGTTTTGTCAATAATTTAGTCCTGCTCTGTCTCTCTTTTTTTTTCCCACGCTCTCTCTATTAGTGGAGGGTTCAATGTACAATATTAGGTAGTCCTGAAAGCTATGCAAAACTAGGAGAGGTGGTAACTTTTTGCCTGTTGAATTCAATTGAGGTTCATGATTGCTGTATTAAGCAAAAATCAAGGAAAGAGAGGAGCAGCACACAGAGAAAGAAAACCATTTGTGGGAAAGTTGAATGTGCAGTACTAGTCAGCCCTGTTCACTATACAGGCTAGGAGAAACAATAACTTATGCTTATTGAGTTCAATTTAGAACTTCTAATTGCTGGTTCAATAAAAAAAAAAAAAAAAAAGGAAAGAGAGAGAGAGCAGCCAAGCAGAGAAAGAAAACCAATTCCTGAGAGCTCCTCAGTACTTCATCCACGTTTTTATGCTCTATAATAACTTTATCCCAGACGCCTCCTTTCCCTTTTTTATTTCTTTTTTTTCTATCCCCTATAACAATGTAGCATGTGGCAACAACTTATAACAATGTAGCAGTGTGCCGCTCACACTTTGATGCCTCTGGGATTCTTGGACGCTGGGGTTTAAATATAGAGATCACTACCCATTCATAGTTCTTAGAAAACAGACAGGCGAGATTTTCAGTAAATTGATACTTTGGTACTTAATACTTGCTACTAAATATATAGGATACTGAATTATCACCTTAGTCTCTATATCGCAATGCGACATTCAATGCAACATTTCCAATTGTAGAGACCCAACGCACCCAGAGAGAAAAGAAGAAAGTTCCATCAGTTTAAATTCGGGTTTGTAGTTTCAAAGAGAAAAAAAAAATCAGAGAGCGCCTCGGGGAACCTGTGCGGTCTGCAGCCGTTTTGTTATATTATTTTGTATTACGAGAGCAAGTAACACAGTCCCAGCAGTTTCTTTTGGTACATAATAATAGATGTAATACTCACGGCTAATTGTCTCTTAATTTTAACTTATTTGGCTGAGGAGGAGATACCGCTTACTGGCACATAGAGTGGGGGGTGAGGAGCATAGGCCGACACTACTCACCACCCACGTCTCCCCGTAGCTGTGCAGCCCTCCCCGGCCAGCGTTCCATGCACCACGCTGCCGTCCACGCTCTGCAGCTGCTCGCTCCCTGCACAGCCTCACTCTCAGAGCCGCCCAACTGTTACCTTACTTACAAGATTCCCTGTATACCACCGGGGGTCTCCTGTGCACCTGCCACATGCGGTGTTTGTTCCCTCTGTTAGCGCCGCCGTATCCTCATCCAGGTATGTGTTGGTTTCACCCTTTCACCCTTGCGTCGCTCCAGCTGTGTCTTCGGGGCTGTGTCGGCGGTGTTAGACGGGGGGGCGAGAGAGAGCCGCGCGATGCGGAGCAGGGGGGTCGGAAGCGGGGAGGGAAGGGCTCATCATTTCCTGGAGCTGAGGACCGCAAGCTCCCTTCCAGCTACCCCAGCGATCCCGCCATTCCTAGACTCCTCCCTTCACCAGTGCAGTCCTCCTTCACTTACCTCATCCTTCCATTTTTCTTTTAAATGTCCTTATTTATTCTGAGAAATCCTCACTTCCTGTTTTTCTGTCTGTAAGTGGAGTGTCATCCTCGACCCCTAACTTGGACTACAGGAGAGTCAGGACGCCCACTAACACACAGCTCCTTTATCTGCAACGTAGAGAGCGTCCTGACTCTCCCGTAGTCCAAGGGAGGGGGCCAGTACGACACTTCACACTAGGAAGAGAGCCTCGCATTACAGTTTTCAGTGGCAGCTCCTCAATGAGACGGCCATGATCTCTGCAATATATAAAGGATATATACCCAACTGGGTACAGCAGTGACATATTATAATAATGAGTCCATGTGAAAAACAAAAACAATAAGTAAAAATGTCCGTCACAATAGGATGAGGAGTATTATGGTAGAGGTGTCATATAGTCATGTAGACCATCACATGGAAATTTCTTTCAAGTATGGTATGACCAAATACGCTTACCTGTATAGTCATGCATGGAAATTCCCAATCGGCAAGTAGATTCAGCTGTCTGGAGAATCTTGATATTAGCCAGGACTGTAGCCCATGGACCCGACAGTCCACGGCTAATGGTCGCTCTGATGCTGGTGTGCCAAACGTGCAGAGGGAAAAATCAACCCTCCTAATCCACGACACTTTCAAGCAGCATTAGGCAGGTTCAGGTAACCAAACTCAGTGGGGGTAATGAAGGGCACAATGGAAAAACTCTAAAAAAGTTTTTATCCACCGAACATGGAAAGAAAAGAAAACGGTGCTCCAATAGTGCAGGTCAAAACCGTGGGTTTTAATTAATAAAAACCGACAAAAATTAAAAGTGATCGCAGTTCAATAATAAAAGCAATGTGGGAGTGGTGTACCACAGTGTGCCAACTAAGTGCAGTATATAGGAAAAGATTTTATTAAAAATAATGTAAGCTCACAAGGTGCATAAGGATAAGCATGTCATCCACCCAGTATGCCCCGCACACACGAGCGAGTTTTCCGAAAACTGAGAGGAGAGCTTTTGGCCGGTAATCTCGGCCGTGTGTATACTCCCTCACAGTTTTTCCGAAGGGAAAACTGCCAAAAACTTGTGGACAAAAAAAGGAGAACCTGATCTCTTTTTTTTCCCCGCTGAGATTACCGATGAACTTTTTCCCGTTGGAAAACCCGGGCGTGCGTACAAGAAAACCGACAGTTTTTCCATCGGAAACATTTTTAGATGGAGCATACACACGGACGGGATTCCCAAGGAAAAGCTCTCCTTTGAGTTTTCCCAACGGGAAAAACGATCATCTGTACGGGAAAAAGTAGAGAGCAGGTTCTCGGTTTCCCCCTTGGGATTTTCCGACGGATCTTTTCCTGTTGGGAATCCCGCTCGTGTGTATGAGGCATTAGTGTCTCTTCAGAAACTAGGACACCAGAAACAAAACCAAAAATCCTGGAGCCACCCTGGAATGCATGGACTGCACAAGACTGGGAGGGCCGCAATGTTGGAAGCCTGGCTACATTTTCGGATCATAACTGCTCCTTTTTGAAGACTAAGGACAAACTCATGGAGTACAAAACACACTCAAGAAGTTGACCCTCTCTTGAGGGTCAACTTCTTGAGTGTGTTTTGTACTCCATGAGTTTGTCCTTAGTCTTCAAAAAGGAGCAGTTATGATCCGTTGGCAGTTCATAAATTAGTGGGGTCAGTGGCTGTATATGATACTAATCTAATGTTTTTTTTTATTTTTTATTTTTTTATTTATGGTCTGTGGCAGGATCTTTCCTGCCACAGACCATAAATAAAAAAATAAATAAAAACATTAGATTAGTATCATATACAGCCACTGACCCCACTAATTTATGAACTGCCAACTTATGGGGACTGGGGACCAAATAGCTTTATGTTCCTCAATTGATCATGCATGAGCAGCTCTGGTGTAGTCCTTTGCATAGGTGTTTAGATTAGATGTACAAGTAAATGACTATTGGCCAAAGTGTAATGTTTGATGAGTATAGTTCATAGAGGAATCCAACAGTTTTACAAGTTTTAATACAGTGGTCTAGAGGAGGTTAGTTGAACTAAGCTTAGCAGAAGACCAGTGAAGAAGGGGGGGGGGGGATGAGCGCAATATATACCACTATAGATCTGGCATAAAAACAAAAAACACAGCAACAAAGTGCAAACTGTGCAGCAAGCTGTGCAGCAACGTGCAAATGGATATAATAGTGGTCCTATAATATCAAATGAATCAAATAATCTAAATAAATAAATAAATCCGTGATAATGCGAATGCATATGATAATTTTCTTGTAATATCAAATAAATATCAAACAGTATAATAAGTTCATCCGTGATATTGCAATTAATACTGTGAAAATAGGTGATGATCTTGAATAAAGTGAGCTCACATTGCTCTTACCTTAGTAAGGCAAAGAAAAAGCCTTGAACTGTGAAACACTTAGGTGAGGTCTCCAGCAGGTGTCCTTCTATCCTCTCTGTAGGATGATGTTATAATCCAAATGAGGGTTCCAGGGGCGGACTGACAACTCATGGGGCCCCCGGGCAATAGGAGATCCTGGGGCCCCCTGTCATCGCCCTTGTGTTCCCACACGTACTCAAGCCACACCCACACAAATCATATTGCACTGCCCACACAACATGCGGTCGTCACAGAATTTCTCTACACTATGTTCAAAATAAAATGGTAATTATAAAATATAAAGAAAAATAAATTTGAATTAAAGAAAGTGCAACAATGGTACATTTCCAAAATGAAAGTGATTGTAAAGGCTCTTTTTTTTTTTTTTAAATAACAAACATGTCATACTTACCTCCACTGTGCAGTTCGTTTTTCACAGAATGGCCCTGAACCTGGTCTTCTGGGGTCCCCGCGTGGTTCTCGCGGCTCCTCCCCACATCAGATAACCCCCTAGGAGAAGCGCTCTCCCGGGGGTTACCTTGAGGGACATTCTTCCCACTGACCCCCAATGCAAGGAACATTCTTCTGGTGGCCACCAATGCAAGGAACATTCTTCTGGTGACCACCAATGCAAGGAACATTCTTCTGGTGACCACCAATGCAAGGAACATTCTTTCTGGTGACCACCAATGCAAGGAACATTCTTCTGGTGACCACCAATGCAAGGAACATTCTTCTGGTGACCACCAATGCAAGGAACATTCTTTCTGGTGACCACCGATGTAAGAAACATTATTCGCACAGACCACCAACGCAAGGAACATTTTTTTCTGGTGACCACCAATGCAAGGAACATTCTTTCTGCTGACCACCAATGCAAGGAACATTCTTTTCTGGTGACCACCAATGCAAGGAACATTCTTTCTGCTGACCACCAATGCAAGGAACATTCTTTCTGCTGACCACCAATGCAAGGAACATTCTTTCTGCTGACCACCAATGCACACCAATGCAAGGAACATTCTTTCTGGTGACCACCAATGTAAGGAACATTATTCGCACAGACCACCAATGCAAGGAACAATTTTTTCTGGTGACCACCAATGCAAGGAACAATTTTTTCTGGTGATCACCAATGCAAGGAACATTCTTTCTGGTGACCATCAATGTAAGGAACATTATTTGCACAGACCACCAATGTAAGGAGCATTCTTTCTGCTGACCACCAATGTAAGGAACATTATTCGCACAGACCACTAATGCAAGGAACAATTTTTTCTGGTGACCACCAATGCGAGGAACATTCTTTCTGGTGACCACCAATGCAAGGAACATTCTTTCTGGTGACCATCAATGTAAGGAACATTATTCGCACAGACCACCAATGTAAGGAGCATTCTTTCTGCTGACCACCAATGTAAGGAACATTATTCGCACAGACCACTAATGCAAGGAACATTTTTTTCTGGTGACCACCACTGCGAGGAACATTTTTTCTGGTGACCACCAATGCAAGGAACATTCTTTCTGGTGACCACCAATGCAAGGAACATTCTTTCTGGTGACCACCAATGTAAGGAACATTATTCGCACAGACCACCAATGTAAGGAACATTCTTTCTGCTGACCACTAATGTAAGGGACATTCTTCCCACTGATGGTTCTTTTTGCCGAAGTGTACAGATATATCAGTGTTGTATACAAGGAATAGCTCTCAATATACAGATATCAGTGTCAGGGAAAACACTCAAGTGTATAGATGTCAGTCATACATAGGGAATAGCACTAAGTGCTATTCCTTATGTGTTACACTGACATCTATACACTTGAGTGTTTTCCCTGACACTGATATCTGTATATTGAGAGCTATTCCTTGTATACAACACTGATATATCTGTACACTTCGACACTCAGTGTACATATATCCGTGTGTTAGGGAATAGCTCCTGGTAGATGGGCACTGGGGAAGAAGGAACACTTAGCCTGGCTGATGATCACAGACATGCTGTGATTACACACTGACCTGCTGCTGCACAGTGCACACAAGAAGGCAGGTCAGGTGACTGTCTCCGACATGATGACTCCACTGTGTCTTCCCTCTCCAACCTCCAGCTCTCTCACTGGCTTTCCCCCGCGGCATGGATGTATACTGTGGCCCCGCCCCTGTGCTGAATTCTCTAGGAGGATAGGTGGCCAGAGCGCCTGTCATTGCAATAATCCTCATGGCTCCACGATCGCTCTGTAATCCTGGCCAGCACTTAGTCCTCTCATACAGCCTCATCATCTGCAGGCAGGGATGACATCACTCACTACCTCTGCGGTGCACAAACTTTCCTAATCCTGCATAATAAACTGTGGGCACATCCAGGGGCAGACTGAGCAGCTCATGGGGCCCCCCTGACTCTGGGGCCCTCGGTTTCTGCCCGACTGACCGAATGGTCAGTCCGCCCCTGGAGGGTTCAATGTTCCAGGGTGTGGAGATGCTTGTGTTCCAGTGGTGCTCAAATAAAAAGGGGTGATGCCATAGTGAAGTATGTAGAAATAACGGTTTAATGAAAAAGTAACAACTTACATAAAGTAAACAAACGAGTGTACGATCGGGTAACACATCTACTTCCGGTTCCGGGTCTTACATGTTACGCTGCACCAGGCAGCTTCATCAGATCTCTGATCTGGAACACTGGAACACAAGCATCTCCACACCCTGGAACATTGAACCCTCATTTGGATTATAACATCATCCTACAGAGAGGGGACTCCACTCCACATTGACAACAATGTAGTATAGGAAGTCCTTGTAAAATCTATAGTTAAACCATGGTCAATGTTCCAACATCCACAAGATGCATGTATACAGTCATACTTATCAGATCCTGTTGTCTGTGGTGGTCTCAAGGCCAGTGAATGTACAGTAACATCCATTCTAGAGCTATCCCATCCCATATAGGTCTCTTATAGCTCATGGTGAGGAGGTGATACTCTGGCATAATCCGAACTGGTTTTGTGGGTCTCAGCCGGCTACTTCACTGGCTGTTGCGCGTAAGGTCTGTCACCATGTGTTCCAATTGGGCTTACAATGGTCACCATAGCATGCTCGCACGCTGCACATGCTTGTGCATCAACACACATGTGCAGTGGTGTCATTGGGCCTGCAACAAGAGAAAATAAAGTCTGCTGTGTCCATCCTCCCTACAGGAGTGTCCCAGAGGGGAAGGAAAAATTTGTGACCCAACCCAACAACAAATGGTGACTTGACCCCCTCGCCTGAAATATACTATGCGTATTGGCAAAACCATCACTATTAAAGTGGAAGTTCACCCAAAAATAGATTTCTAAAAATACCTTGAGCCGACCGGTTAGACTGTGAGAATGCTGTTTTTTTTTTCATACGTACCGTGTTAGCTGTGTTTCATCCCTCGGCTTCTGGGTACGATTCTTGCGGGGCTGGGTGTTCCTAATTGATTGACGTTCCTCCGACCGGCGCATACTGCGCATCACGACTTTCTGAAAGAAGCCGAATGTCGCTGCGCAGGCGCCGTATAGAGCCGACTCTATACGGCGCCTGCGCAATGAAGTTCGGCTTCTTTCGGAAAGTCGTGACGTGCAGTCATGCGCCGGTCGGAGGAATGTCAATCAACTAGGAACGCCCAGCCCTGCAAGAATCGTACCCGGAAACCGAGGGATGAAACACCGCTAACACGTATGTATGGAAAAAAAAAAAACAGCATCCTCGCAGTCTAACTGGTCGGCTCAAGGTATTTTTAGAAATTAATTTTCGAACTTCCACTTTTTAAAAAAATAGGCTAAATTACCTTAGCTAGTTCCCCAATGAGTTAAAGTATAAATCAAACACCAATGTGAATATATTCCAAAAAATAATAAAAAATACAAAATGTCTGGTATGGATTTTGAGGGGAACCCCAACGCCCTTTTTTTTGGAGTGGGGTTCCCCCAAAAACCATACAAGATCCTTATCTGAGCATGCAGCCTGGCAGGCCAGGAAAGGGGGGATGAGCAAGCAGATTCCCCCCTGAACCATACCAAGCCACATGCGCTCAACATGGGGGGTGCTTTGGGGTAGGGGGGCTCCGCACCCATCATTGGCTCCCGTCTGCCAGCTTCCCGTCTGACTGTTCTTAAAAAGCTAAGGAGCGGGGCCACCCAATGACCAGGGTACCAGGATAAATCTGCCCCTTGTGATGTCGTCAACTGGTGCATTGCTGGGTCAATGACGCCACAAGAGGTGGGGCCTATTTGGTGATGTCACCGGTTGGCACCACCCCTTAGCTATTTAGGAACTGTAAGCAATTGTTTTATTTATGTAAAAATATCAGAAAAGAATCCAAAGATAGTTCTGATCCTAGCGCTTTATGGTGTTAATAATTTTGAGCAGTTTAGCAGCTATTATAAAGTAGAATGTGTAGAAAAATCATATATGTATCATTGTAAACAATAAAACAATAACAGCGCTAAATGAAACCAAAACTCATCTGAACTGAAAGTTCATAATCTGCAGATTAGATGTGGTTAGATGTGCGTATTCTTGCATTATAAGCTCTGTCTAAAATAGATAATATAAATACATCAACTCCATACTAATTATGCATTATTATCCTGCATAGACACCGTAACAATATGAGACAATGTAATGTCTTTAGACAAAAGAGTCTTTGACTAAATATAACAAAATGGGTACATTATACATATTGTGAGAGATTCGCTCGGTAGCAGGTGTGTGTGACCCTGTGGATGGGTTTACTACACACTGAACTGTACAGAAAGGCAGTTGAGGATGGTTGAAAACAAAGGATATGGTTTATTTTTCCATATTGCTGGATACAAGTGCAAGCATCAAAACAGCATAAACAAAACAAAACATAAAATAAACCTTTGCCACTTGGGGCGTCTACCTTCCCAACACAGGAACCTACCGATGGAGTCTGGCACAGCCTACTGCTGGGCAGACACTGCTGATCGTACAGCAGAAAACAAAAAGTCTCTTTGATATTTATCACACAGAAATATCAACAAGCACCCCACGTCTTCAGAAGTCACTGCTCTCTTTCACTCAAAAAGCCTCAGGATGCAGCAATCAGTAGTCATTGTCTGGATGACTTATAGAGGCCTTAATTACCTCATTCTGAACAGCTGAGGTTTTCCAACACCCTAAACCTTTCTGGCTATTTCTGCAGCCGACACCCAATAGTAATTGGTGAATTGTCTGAACAAGGCAGAAATGTATCCCCCGTCTGTGACAACACCCACAGATTTACCTGACTTCCTGTCATAATATGAATTAAAACATTAATTATATATATATATATATTAAAAATAATAATAAAAAAATACATATAAAATATATAAATTGCATGATATTAAATCGAGTCAAATGGTTCAAACACTGAGCACTTCTCACTTATTTCCATAGATAAAAAGTGTATATACATTTATGAGCTTCTTACAATAACTACATATGGGCTTCTTACAGTAACTGCATTTGATAAAAATGTATCACTGGATACATATTACTGGCAGCACAGTAACTGTCTTCAGGGCTGAAATTAAGTAAAAACAGCACTAGTAGGGAACCCGTGTCCACTTTATCAATTATTGCTTATAAAGCAATTTAAATCTAGGTCTATATTGAGCCCATTTGGGCTAAGAGTATTAGTAAGAAATAGCCATTGGGTTTCCCGTTTATATATTTCCCGGACCATATTGGATCCTCTCCAGTTGGGGTTAATCCTATCAACTCCCCAAAATTTCTAGTACAATATTTTTTAAAGTATACATAAAAAAAAGGGGAAAAAAAAAAACGAAACAACAAGTTACCACGCAGGGGATATGGATATAGCACATAAGTACACATAAAGGCACATAATAAAATATATACTAATAAGGGAACTAAGTATGAATTGCCACTGTCTCCCCAGCCGAGGTCTGGGGACAGTGTGTTATGCCTGAGCCCTAAGGCCCAGGGGCCAAGGCAGGTAATAAGAGAGAAAAAAAAAGGGGGGGGGGCGGAGTTATCCACAACAACTCCCCAAAATTTCAAACCTATCGGGTTTCTGCTATATTTTTCTCTGAAATGCAGTGAAACACTATGTTCCCTATAACCGATGGTACATTAGCCCACAAGGGCATTCCAAGGCATTGTTAGGCACGTAATGCATTCCTTTATTTCAAACTATTTGCCGTTAGCTGTAGATGTAAAGCTAGTTAGACCTCTTAGGTGTGTTGACACTTGTCGACATGCTTTACAACATCTACAGGCTGTAAAACCTGCTCTGTTCCAAAACATCTGAATTTTCTTTGGTGGATCCAATATTTCTTTTACTATCTGGTCACCAAAAGTTGATGTTTTCCTGTAAATAAACAGGGGGGACTGCAGGTAACTGAGGTTTAAGCACTTTATCCATTGCCAAAATACCCCAATGTTTTCTGAAGATAGCCTCTATCTCCTGATACTGTTCATGATATTCGGATATGAACCCCCACTCATGTTGCTGATTGGGGGGGGGTTGTGTCCGAGATTCCAACATTCGTTCCTGTGAGGTGGTACCTACTTGTTCTATCAATTTATCCAATTGTGGTGCATTATAACCCTTCTCAACAAAACAATCCTTGATGAGTGTAGCTTGGGTTAGATAATCATTATCCTGGGTACATTTGTGTCTAATGCGCATAAATTGGCCTTTAGGTATATTTCGGAGCCAACGTGGATGGTGTCCACTTTGTATGGGAATGTAACTACTGTATTTGCTAGCGTATAAGACTACTTTTTAAACTAAAAAAAAATGGCCAAAAAGCAGGGGTCGTCTTATACGCCGGGTCAGCTGCTCAGATGCCTGCTGTATGTGCAGTAATACTGTATGTAGCTTTGGCTACATACAGTATATACCGCTTAGCCAATCCCAGTGAGCAATGTATTCAAATGAATACAGAGGCTGCTCGGATTGGAGTAACAACCTCTGCCAATCCAAGTGACTACATACAGTAGCCTGCTCAGATTGGCTTTGAGAGTCAGAGCGTGGGCTGATGATGTTACAGCCTCTGCCAATCCAAGCAGGCTTTCTATTCATTAATAGAATACATTGCTTGCCGTGATTGGCTCCAGCTCCAGCAAGAATGAAGAATATGGCTCCAGAAGGAAGAAATATGATGCGCCGGAAGCTTTAGAAGGGGGGTCGTCTTATACGGTGAGTACAGGCAAAAAATCTTAATTTTTTTTTTTAAATTAGTGGGTCGTCTTATACACCCGGACGCCTTATACACCGGCAAATACGGTATTACAATCTGTGGCCTTGAAATGTGCCTTAGTGTAATAGTTTTCTATTCCCTTAATTACCATCACGTCAAGATAATTTATCTGTTGTTGATCCCAATTGAATTCCAATCTTATGTTGTTTTTATTTGTGTTCAACCAATTGGAATACTCCTTGAGAGATTCTTCAGAGCCCTGCCAAATGATAAACAGGTCATCTATGTACCGCTGGTAGAACACTAGTTCCTTCATTCTGTTATTGTAGATCTACCTATCCTACCATCAGGGCCATCTTAATAGCATCATGGGCCCCTGGGCAAAGTAATGCTCTGGAGCCCCTACAATGATGACAGTGCAGGTAAACAGACATGAAGTAGGTAGGAGGTAGACTGCCTCCCTGTGTATCTATCACTCTCAGTGTCATCATGGGGCCCCCAATTTTGGGGCAGCGTGGGCTCAATGACCAGCTGCTTTGGGGAAAGTGCAGGGGCCCCCCATGCAGCTGGGGCCCCTGGGCAGTGCCCAGGTGTGCCCTCTCATTGAGACAGCCCTGCCTCCCATTCACTCATAAATAAGTTGGCGAGACTGGGTGCAAGCTTTGCACCCATCGCAACTCCTGTCTTTTGGCTGTAAAACTGCCCCGCATACCAAAAATAGTTATGCGTTAGACAGTACTCCAGCGCCATTTTTAAGATTTTTTTCTGAATATAGGGCAGATCATCTCTTTTACTCATAGCCCAATTAAGGGCTAGAAATCCGTCATCATACTGTATGTTGGTGTACAGTAATGAGCATTTCAGTGTTGGGAAGAATAATCACTTCCTTCAGTTTTTGTAAAAAACTGGTAGCGTCTTTTAGGAATGCTTTTGTAGAGATAACGCTGCTCTGCATAAATTGGACCAAATATTGCCCTATTCTCGATGTAACAGAGTCTATGCCATTGACTATTGGTCTGACTGGCGGTAATGTCGGGTGTTTATGAATTTTTGGGACCGTATAGACCAACTCTGAAAATTTGCATCTGAACTGTACGTAGAAATCGCAGCTGAACAGCTGCTTTTGAAATTCATAGTGAAATCAGACTGGGAATTTGCCTCGGACATGTGTGCTCCTTGCCCTTGAAATTGTGGGCGTGGTTTACATGGGTGTGGTTAGAGTCTGAGATAATTGAGGGATGGAGGGAGAAATAAAGTAAGAGGAAGAGAAAGAGGCAGAGAGAGATAAAGAAATAAAGAGGGAGAGAGAAAGAAAGAGGGAGAGAAAAAAAGGAGAGAAAGAAAGAAAGAAAGAAAGAAAGAAAGAAAGAAAGAAAGAAAGAAAGAAAGAAAGAAAGAAAGAAAGGGAGAGAAAGAAAGAAAGAGAAAGAAAGAAAGGGAGAAAGAAAGAAAGAGAGAAAAAAAAAGAAAGAAAGAAAGAGAGAAAGAAAGAAAGAAAGAAAGAAAGAAAGAAAGAAAGAAAGAAAGAAAGAGGGATGGAGGGACAGCAGGCCCAGATCCTTCACCACAATAGAAATATGTGTATTCCTGAAAGTTTAACAAATGAGCAGATAAAGATTCTCCAAACACCTTATGTTGGCCCTTCAATCATCCCGGGGGCCATGGTTGTTATGATGTCAGGATGATTGAAGCGCATTGTTTCTATTATTACATTGTAATATAAAATGAAATTATTCAACTCACCATAATGCAGAATCAGTGGAAGCCCGGAGTCCCTACTTACATCAGGCATTCCCAGCTGAGGCCCTTCCTTGCATCAGGTGTCCCCAGCGGAGCCCTTTCTTACATCAGGTGTCCCTAGCGGAGCCCCTCCTTACATCAGGTGTCCCTAGCGGAGCCCCTCCTTACATCAGGTGTCCCCAGCGGAGCCCTTCCTTACATCAGGTGTCCCCAGCGGAGCCCCTCCTTACATTAGGAATTCCCAGCGGAGCCCCCCCTGACACCAAGCATTCCCAGCCGAGTCCCCCCGTACACCAGGCATTCCCAGCGGAGTCCCCCCTTACACCAGGCATTCCCAGCAGAGTCCCCCCTTACACCAGGCATTCCCAGCAGAGTCCCACCTTACACCAGGCATTCCCAGCAGAGTCCCACCTTACACCAGGCATTCCCAGCAGAGTCCCACTTTACACCAGGCTACAAGAAAATGGCGGCCGGCGGAGAGATTGTCTCTGCCAGACCATGGACCTCTAGCGGCTGCGAAAAATCAGGGGCCCTGAGTAATTACATGGGGCTCTAAGCAGCTTACGTAGCAAGTGTTTAGGGCGGATCGGCCCTGCTCTGAGCACAGATCTTGTAAACTTTACTCTAGGACCCCCTGGTAGGAGTAAGTGCCAAGCACTATCAGTTTTGACATTTACCTTTAAGGCTTCACTTACTGTTCCTCAGTGTTGGTGTTCTACCTTCTGTCTGAATATCAGAAACATTCGTGGAAACCCCTTCCCGACCAGCCGCCACAGTTTTACTCTGCGGCAGGTTGACTCCCCTGGGCAAACCGATGTAACTGTGCGTTGGTTTGCCTTTTGACCACTATGGGGCGGGCAACGCTGGAGCCGATGCGAGTGCCCGGTGGGCGCGATAACCGCCAGGTAGCCGTGATCATTGGTGACAGAGTGAGAACCGGGATATGTGTGTGTAAACACACAGATCCGGTTCTCTCAGGGGAGAAGAGACAGATTGTGTGTTCATACTAAACACTGAACACCGATCTCTCTCCTAATCTAGTCAGTCCTACCCCCTCCCCACCAAAGTTAGAACGGAACACAGTTAACCCCTTAATCGCTCCCTAGTGGTAACCCCCTTCCCTGCCAGTGACATTTATACAGTAATCGGTGCATTTTTATAGCAACGATCGCTGTATAATTGTCACTGGTCCCAAAAATGTGTCAAAAGTGTCTAATTTGTTGGCCGCAATATCCTGATAAAAATCGCTAATCACCGCCATTACTAGTAAAAAAAAAAAAATTACATAAATCTATCCACTCTTTTGTAGGCGCTATAACTTTTAAGCAAACCAATCAATATATGCTTATTGCGATTTTTTTCCCCCAAAAAATATGTAGAATATATATCGGCCTAAACTGAGGAAAACATTTTTTTTTTTTTAATTTGGGATATTTATTATAGCAAAAGTAAAGGATAGTGTGTTTTTTTCAAAATTGACGCTCTTCTTTTGTTTATAGCGCAAAAATTAAAAACCAAAGAGGTGATCAAATACCACCAAAAGAAAGCTCTATTTGTGGGAAAAAAGTTTGCATAAATCCTTCTGAAATTTGTAATGTTTGAGAATAATGTGCGGTTGTGTTCTTACCTACTATTTATGTTTTTTTATTTTTTTATTGCAGTACATAATTGCCGGATCTCTGACACTTGCAGCTCAGACAAAACCCAATATCTGCTTGGTGAGTTTTTGTTTTAATTGTCTACGTAGCTGGAAAGTAACATTGCTATAACATGTGTATATAAATGTTTTCCAAAGATTAAAACATGAGTGTGTATCTGAGCTAGATTGATTGAATAGTAGTACTTACAGTGAATGTCCATCAGCAACTGCAAAAGCAAAAAAAAAGCAGCTCCTGAGTGTTCATGTAGCCCTACCCCTGAAGGAGCCTCTTTAGATTAGACAGGTTCTTTACCCAACACTCCAGAGGCAGCCAGGCACACAACTGTTCATTCACTCCGGCTCAGATATCAGTCTCATGCCGCATTAACGCCATATGCCTCAATAGAGATGAGCTGCCACAGCGCAGCAATATAGAGGGAATGGCGAACAGGAACGTTATGGAAGGTCTCCAGACATTATGGTCCTGACTCTAATAATGCAGGAGGCCGAGCATGCATGGTATGTGAGTTATACTGTATGACAAGTCCTCAGGTAAATAGAAGTATGCACCCAAACATCTGAGAAGAGGATACATGAACATGAAAGAACTTCCAAATATATCTGGTTATATCCAGGATGCAGTAAACATGAAAGAGTCACATTAGAGGTTTAAACACAGAGGGCCAGATTCTCAGAGGCGTTACGACGGAGTATCTCAGATACCCCGTCGTATCGCCTTTTTTTTTGACTCGTATCTATGTGAGTGATGTTGAGCATCACTTTTGCATAGATACGCTTCTACATCCGACAAGTGTAATACAATTACACTTTCGGATCGTAGGTGTAATGACAACTCCGGCCACTAGGTGGCCTTTACGTTGTTTTTTCATTTGCATATGCAAATGAAGTAGTACGCCGATTCTCGATCGCTTTTACGCCGCCCCGTCGTCGCGTACGTCGTTTACGAACTCGTAAGGTTACCCCAGCTTCTATGTGGAGTAACCTTACGAGGTCCCGTCGGACGCCATGTTAAGTATGGCGTCGGGTCAGCGTCGGCTTTTTCCGTCGCTTACGTCGTTTTACTAACTCGTTCGCGAATAGGGACTTGCGTAAATGACGCTCACGTCGTTTTGACGTCGGTTTCAACGACGCTTTCCGACGTGAGCTGGAGCATGCGCACTGGGCTTTTTCCCCGGCCGGCGCATGCGCAGTTCGTTCGACGCGGGGGCACGCTTAATTTAAATACAAGCCGCCCCATTTGAATTGCGCGGGTTTACGCTGCGCGATTTACGCGACGCAGGCGAAACCTACGGAGCAAGTGCTTAGAGAATAAAGCACTTGCTCCAGTAAGCAGCGGCGGCGTAGTGTAACTGGCTTACGCTACGCCGCCGAAAATATTGGAGAATCTGGCCCAGAGAGGTTATGGCTGCAGCAGATCCTGGCATAGCATAGCATACATAGTAGCATAGTTCACAGGGCAGTACACATAGCATAGATCAGGGTACTTGCGATACTGAGGTACTGGCTAGCAGGGTCCAGGATCCGGGCTGCTGGGACTTGTAGTTCCACGGAGTAGATTAGAGGTGTCCTGGTAGAAGCTGCAGGGTGAAGCTGGTCAGGTCCCAGGATAGCAGGGTGAAGCTGGTCAGGTCCCAGGATAGCAGGTTGGTGGTGCTGGAGGAGCCAGCTGACAGTGGGGTGTCCCCACACAATAAAGCAACGCCGCACTGTCAGCCTGGCCAGTTTAAATAGGCCGCGCTGAGCTGCGGCGGCGTACTTCCGTGTTCCACCGTGGAACGCACGGCGCGCGGAAGTGACGTCATCCCATTCACAGAATGGGATGACAGTACTGTGAGCGGAGCGCAGCTACGATAGTAGCGGCAGCTGCGCCCATCACAGCAAGTAACGCTAACGGCGTTACACCTTTGGGGTGTGCGCACATCACGGGCCCCGGCTAGATGGCCTACCAGGCCGGGGTGCACGTGCTACGCAGAGTTTCTGACTCTAAAGCTGCAAAGGGGCCCCAGTGACTTACTGGAACCCCACTCCTATGAGAAGATCCCAAGCGAGTTGTGCAAGTGAAGACTAAATTTACCTAGCAGCCTTACTAGGAGGGTGCTACATTCATATAGAGACCTACAAAGCCGGATTCACCTACATTGGCGCATCTTTATGCTGGCGTAGCGTATCTTATTTACTATGCCGGTGCAAGGCTGAGAGGGAAGCATGGAATTCACAAAGCAAATGCTCCCAATGTAGCGTATAGTCGTCGGCGTAAGCCAACGTAAGTCAAAGTAGGTGGAAGTGGGCGTGATGCATTTAAATGAAGCGTGACCCCATGCAAATGATGGCCTGAGCTTCAAACAAGTACTAAAAACTAACGGTGCATGCGTCGTACCTTGGATGCATTCCAGTTTGCATGCTCACAGTCACGTCAAAATAACTGCCTAAGATACGTCGAATCACTGCCTACGACGTGAACATAACCTACGCCCAGCCCTATTCACGTACTATGTAAACGAAGTAAACTACGTAAATTTCGACGGCGTTCGTTCCCTGGTCCATACCTTTGCATGAGTTGCGCCTCCTATATGGAAAATAACTTTATGGCGGAAGTAACCATTGCGCAAATCGCTTAAAACATGCGCCGGGCGCAAGTACGTTTGTGAATCGGTGTATCTCCCTCATTTGCATATTTGCATCGAAAATCAATGGAAGTTCCAAATGCGTCCAGCGTAAATATGCGCCCACTCTACGCCGGCGTAGGCAAGTTACGTCCGTCAAAGTCAGTTTTTGGCATATCTTGGTCCTATCGGTATGGCGCATAGATACGATGGCGCATATTTACACTTACGCGGCGAATCTCGAGATACATCGGTGTAAGTACTTTGTGAATCCGGGCCATAGTCACCAGTGTAGCACCCTCTATCTAGTGTGCTAGATTTGTGTACATGTTTGTTAATGTAGGTAAACTGGCCTGGCTGTGAGCCAGGCTGGGTTGAAGCTGGGCCAGGGCTGAGTAACTCAGGGAGGCTGGATGACTCATCAAGCAGCACCTCTGGTAACTCACCCTGCTCGTTGAAACCTTGCAGAAGCTTCCAGAAGTGGAGGAGGAAGTCTAGGAGGAGCTGCTTGGAGTAATGAGGGCCCCAGACAATCCCTGGCCAAGAGGACTGGCAGGGGGCGGGCACCTCTTAAATACTCCTGGGACGTTCTAGCCAGGGGGAGATGGGTAGAAGAGGGAGAAGCAGGGCTGGACTGAGACAAACAGTTAGCCCTTGACTTCATCCAGACCGGGCCACTTTAATTTTGCAAACAAGCATAAAAACAGTATCTAAACTATACGCAATTGTGCAAAAAAACATAAGTAGCGTAACATAAGGAGTCCTCACTCACTTCTATTATTTTACTTATTCTCCTCTGTATTTTTCTCATCCTTCCCACATCACCACATGAAGTGGAGGGCGAGCTGCGCAGCCATTACTTTGACAGGCTGTCACTGAAACCGGCCCACTGAGCCATCGGTCCACCTGGAAACTCCCTGTAGTCCCAATGGCCAGTAAATGCATTGGGAGAAGGAGTGCTAAGGAGGCTGTTGTGTAGGGTGACCAGACATCCCCGGTTTCAGGGGACAGTCCCCGGATTGAGGAAACTGTCCCCGAACCAAGTCTGTCCCCAGTTATGTCCCTGGATTGGATTTGAACAGGGGCTGGGGCAATTTCAAAGACAGTCAGTGCAAAATAAAAAAATCTGAATTACAACCCCCTGCTCCGCCTCGCCTAGTAGCTTAGGGGGTGTATTTTTTTCCATTATCTGTGCCCCTTTCTGATGATCATGTGCTGGTCAGAATGGAGTGAATATTTCTTTATCTTCATTTCGGGTGCCCATTCATCTCCGCTCGCATGTTCTTTTGCCTTGGCTCACGTCCCGGCCAGCCGCCTGCCTATTTATCTCCTTGCCTTCCTTGGTGGAGTGATCTTCCTTTGCTCCCCGCTCAGTAGTAGCCGGGGGCCCGGAGAGTGAGACTTGACAGGCTGTGAGGGGGCGGTGGCAGGCAGAGAGTCGCTGATTGCTGCCATTAGTAGTAAAAAAAAAAAGTCCCCTGATTTAATTTTAAAAATCTGGTCACCTTACTGTTGTGGCCCTTAAGGGTGCCCCCTTTTCTGGGGGGGGTGACCTCGGTCCTAGGGCTCGGGTGCTGGAGGAATCTTCTACAACACAGGAAATGCTTCCTGTGGGCAAGGAAGCAAGTGTGAGGACAGCAGGAGCAGGTCAGCATGTCCAGAAGTTCTCCAGGGGAAGTCAGCTGGGTGGGCTGGTGAGTGTGCAGTCTGGGTGGACTGTAGAGAAGTAGCCAGGAGGGCTAGTGAGAGATTCAGCTGCAGCCAGGTGGCTGAAGAGGTGGTGCTGGGATCAGTAGCAACAGAAATGTAAGCTGGACATTGCTAAGATACCAAAGGGGCCGCAATTCCTGCTTGTAAAGGGTTTTTGCTTTGACGTGGCTTGGAATGCAATGTAAAACCGAAAACGATCCTTTGAAAATGACCCATGGACGGGACAAAACCGATCAGGTGACCACAGGCGGTGACATCATTTCCGGCTGGCTACTTCCGGTTTTACATTGTTTTTAATGAGTGGATTACCTGGAATTTGGGATTTTATACAATAAATATGCAGAATTATGCTATATGGCTTCTTTTGCCATTTGTACCCATCCCTGGACGTTCGTTGAGGACAAAATCTTTTGTAGCTGGAGTCACAGCCTGTGGGACCACAGAGCCCAGCAGTCCCCATAATGTTTGTACACTTCTCTATGGGATTCTGGGATTTCTGCTGTCTCAGTAAGGACAACACAATCCGCAGTGATACAGCCAGAGGGACTACTAAGCGCATCCGACTTCTGCTATGGGAGTCCAGGATCTCTGGTGAGTCAGAGGGCACACAGAGGGGAGCACAAATGTTGCACTGATGTTTGTCTTGGGTCTTTATACTGCACATCCGATTAAGTTGCAGTTGCACTAGAAAAACCTCCCTGGATTCACATGAACTTTATTCATTTATTTATTTGTTCACTGGAATTTATGGACTGGATATATTGTAATTTTATATTTGATATGAGTTTTATATGATTTATTTGATTTAAAGTGATATTAAACCCAAAAGCAAACATCTATTATATTGGAGCTTTTTACATCTTAGGCGTGATGTCATTAGTCATGTTTTTTAACCACTTCAGAATGGACCATTTTGCTGATCAATGACTGGGCCACTTTTTGCAATTCGGCACTGCGTCGCTTTAACTGACAATTGCGCGGTCGTGCAACATGGCTCTCAAACAAAATTGGCATCCTTTTTTCCCCACAAATAGAGCTTTATTTTGGTGGTATTTGATCACTTCTGAGTTTTTTGCGCTATAAACAAAAATAGAGCGAAATTTTGAAAAAAAAAATATATTTTTACTTTTTGCTGTAATAAATATCCCCCAAAAAGATATAAAAAATTTTTTTTTTTTCCTCAGTTTAGGCTGATATGTATTCTTCTACATATTTTTCATGAAAAAAATCGCAATAAGCGTTTATTGATTGGTTTGCGCAAAAGTTATAGCATCTACAAAGTAGGGAATCGTTTTTTGGAATTTTTATTAATAATTCTTTTTTTTAAATTACTAGTAATAGAGGCAATCTGCTATTTTTATCGGTACTGCAGCCTTATGGCGGACACTTGACGCTATAAAATGCATTGATTACTGTAAAAATGTCACTGGCAGGGATGGGGTTAACACTAGGGGGTGACAAAGGGGTTAATTATGTTCCCTCATTGCGTTCTAACTGTAGGGGGGTGGGACTGACTAGGGGAAATGACAGATCACTGTTCATATATTGTATGAACATGCGAACAGTCATTTCTCCCCCTGACAGGCCTGGGAGCTGTGTCTTTACACACACAGCTCCCGGTTCTCGCTCTATAACGAGCGATCGTGTGTGCCCGGCGGTGATCATGCCCGCCGGGCACGTGCGTCAGCACCAGGGACGCCCACGCCCCTAGTGGCTGAAATGCGAAATCACGTAATATTACGTGATTTCGCGCAGCGGAGCCGACCTGCCGCCGTAAAACTGCGGCGACTGGTAGGCAAGAGGTTAAGCTTTCTTTCTTTTATTTGCCCCTGGTGATCTAGCCGGAAGGTCTGTTATTTTTTTTCAACAGAACAAGCACCTAGATGTAGCAAACTGCAGCCCTCCAGCTGTTGTGGAACTACATGTTCCATGAGGCATTGCAAGACTGACAATTACAAGCATGACTCTTAGAGGCAGAGGCATAATGGAACGTAGTTCAGAAACAGCTGGAGGGCCTCAGGTTGTGATCAGCTTTTATTTATATAAAATCTTTATGTTACAAAATTTTACAGTTTTGTTCCTTTTGTGATAAAGTGTAAGCTGGTGTTTGGCTTCAATTTGTTAGATGCACTAGCAGATTTAAATACACTAACACTAACCTCCCCCCAGACTGACAATGCTGCTTTCCAAAGGTGCCCCCTGTGCTCCTTTACCCAGAGTGGGGCACTCTGAACAGAACAGAACAAAAAGAAATGCAACCACCACATCTACTGATTGATAAGCTGCAATATATTATATTTTTGGTTTTGGGTTTAAAAACGCTTTAGCACTTTGCAAATGTTATAAATAAGACTGGTAATGTTATTGTTGTATCATTGATTTATGCTACCTGTTTTTACTTTACAGATCAAAGGCTCTCTGTCTCTGAACATCATTAGCTCCATTTCCAGCATGATAGCTGTGATCTTAAATATTGCCGATTTGGTAACCCTGCGGTGCTACATTTACAGTTACAGTTACTATAACTATTATAGTTACAATCAAGCTCTGAAGCAATGCCAACAGAAACTTGTAAGTGTTATTCTGGTCATTATATAAATAGAATATAACGTTTTGTATACTGTATATGTTTAATTTCTTTAAAGGGATGTTCCAGACAAATATTATGTTTATTAAAAGTCAGCAGCTACAAAAAGTGTAGACAGGCGATCGCCTAGGACCTGTCAGTGTCCTAGGCCATCGCCTACAGGGAGGGGCTGCAATAAGGTGATTTAGCTTAATCGCCTTACCAGCCCCTCGGCGGAAAGAGGAAGTGGGACAGGAAGTCCCACTCCTCCTGAAGCCCCCACTCCCCCCCCCCAAAAAATGACATGCCAAATGTGGCATGTAAGGAGGTGAGGAGTGGGATAAGCGGAAGTTCCATTCTTGGGTGGAACTCCGCTTTAATACATTAATTACTAAAAATAAGTACCGTATATACTCGAGTATAAGCCGACCTTTTTAGCACATTTTTTTATGCTGAAAAAGCCCCCCTTGGCTTATACTCGAGAGAGGGTCTCCCACTGTGTCAGTCTTAACTGCGGTCGGAGGCCATCCACTGTAACAAAGCCCGTCTCCTGCTCGTCCATTATAGACGGAACACTGACCACTGATACAATGCTGGGAAACTGAATCAGTGTTCCTTCTGTCATGGACAAGGAGGAGGCGGGGCTCTGTTACAGTGGAAGACCGCCAACTGCAGTTGCATGACACATCGGGAGATCAAAGGTACATGAGGCTGCAGATAGGCACAGTTGAGGCTGCAGATGGGCACAGTTGAGGCTGCAGATGGGCACAGTTGAGGCTGCAGATGGGCAAAGTTGAGGCTGCAGGTGGCCACCGTTGAGGCTGCAGATGGGCATTGTTGACCCTCTTTTCCACGTACAGTAGCTGCTGCATTTCCCACCCTAGACTTATACTCGAGTATCCAAAGTAAAATTACTCCACACACCTCCCAAAGCATGGTGCTCCCTTAAATGCCAAGACCTATAATCAGTAGGTAAGAATCTAGCCTGCAGTTCCCTCCAAAAGCCTCTCTCAAAGTTGAGTCTATTCATACGGGACTTATGGAATCTGTGACAAACTACAACCTTACCCCGGAGAATGGCTAATCTTATGCAGACATTTCAATTAAGTTATTGGTCTCACATTTGACTCCTTTAACCTCCCTGGCGGTATGATTCTTTCAGATTTTAGGTGCTGAAACCATTATTTGCAAGGAAATTTGGCGTTTTATACTGTAGGCCTGTAATTCTTAGGAATAACTTACTTAAATCTGACCAAACAAAAGTCTAATAGGCATCCCGGGTATGACATTTAAAAATAATAATAATTATAAATTATAATATAATAAATAAGTATAAATAATTATAACAAATAATAATATAATTATAGTAAAAATGATTCAAAAATGTATTCAAATCAAAATCACTGAAATTTGCTCAGTTGCAGAATTGTCGCTGTCATTATTTTATTTTTTTATGACGAATTTTCCCACAAATCGCTATCGCTAAATTCTGCAAGTGATTAATATTTATTATCGCTGTTTTTTAGCTGATCTAAAACCATTTTTGACATAAAGGGACACTTTTGGTTGCTATGGACAATCTACAGTTTGCAGGGAAAAAGAACAGTTTTTATTATATAAAAGAACATGTAGGACACTGGGCAGACCACTAGGGACAAAGGGTGTGTGTGTATTTTTTACATACAGTACTGTAATCTATAAGATTACAGTATACTGTATGTAATGTGTTTGTTTACATTTTTGAATATGGCGCCGTTCTCCGCCCCCGTGCGTCGTAACGTCGCAGGAAACGGAGATCGGCGGCACTCGGGGGACACTGTGTGAATTGATCGAGCACCTGCTCGCTCACACAGCGCGGATGCATTGCTGGATCCAGGAACAAGGTAAGAAAACCAAGCCTGTGGATTCAGCGAGGCGAGCCCAAGTCTGACTCGGGGTTACCGATCACAGCACAGAAATCTAACCCGAGTCAGACTCGGGAATACCGCCAGGGGGGTTAATACACACAGGAAAAGAACTACCATTTTCCCTTCCTTCATAGATCTTTATGATCCTTGGCAGTGCCTTGATACAGAAGAGGACTATACCTTCTAATCCTATACTCAAAATGTATCTTTTTCTGGTCAACAAACATCTTCTACCATTTATCAGTGATACCCACATTGGGTTTATCACATTGTCTGACCATGTCCCAGCCAGGGGCGGATCCAGAGTCTAATCTCTAATGTCAGGATGATTGAAGGACATTATTTCTGTTAGTACATTGTAATATAAAAGCAAATTGTTCAACTCACCACAATGCAGAATCAGTGGGAGCCCTGAGCGTGTCGCCTACCACCAAACACAGATTGTCACTTGCCACTGTCGCCTGTCATCAGATGCGGATTGTCACTTGCCACCAGATGCGGATTGTCACTTGTCACGTCGCCTGTTATCAGATGCAGCTTGTCACTTGCCACCATCTAATTCAAAAGAGTGCAGCGCTACAATACCAACACATAAAAAGAGAAATTAGGTGAAAAAATTAAGAAAAAAATAGGAACCCCAAAAAGGTATATAAATCTGTGGAAAATTCAAAAGTGAAAACAAATCAGAAAAATCCCATCTAAATAGTAACAAAGAAAGTCCATATGAAGGTAATCTTTCAAAACCTTGCAAAAAGGAAATTCCACAAAGTTGAAGAAGTGTCACCAATCTTCCCAAGCAGATTTTGTTTAAACAAAAACACCCAGTGATATGGTAGTCTGCTTACCACAGAGCCGTGACTGCGGATCACAGTCTCATCAAGCCTAGGGATATGGGTCTCCCCACAAACCAATCAGGATATAGCCGCCAGTGTTCCAAGGATGGTTGACACCCACTATATTTCCAGGCAAACCAGGCTTCCCCTTCTTCAGGAATTGAAGAGAAAGATCTGTTCTTGGGCAGCCATGGATGACTTTGCTTTATCTTTCTGAACCAATGTAGAAATATGGCCAGTAAAACGTTGTCTCCTGGCCAAAGTGACAACGTTTTACTGGCCATATTTCTGCCCGAGAAACCCGATCGTGTGTATACTTACCTGCCTCTATGGAAACCTACGCATGCTCGAAATGACTTTGACGCATGCGTGTAGCTTTCAAGGGCAGAGTAGGGTGTAGCAAGATGGCGGCGACTGCATCGAATGGGACGAGCGCATGCTCGCCGTAGTCGATGACGGTACTGTGTTCAAAAGAATGGCGGTTCTATTGAATCGTACATGTGTACACTTGGCCGGCAAGAAAGAATCTCGTCAGGAAAATCCCAGCCATGTGTACGAGGCTTTAGAGGGAGCAGACTGTATAGTGAATGCAGCAAACCTGGATGTGACTCTTCTTGTTCAAAAATTACCCTCCAGCTGTAATCATCAAATATATGTCATCCCATGCAGACAAAAGGAGATTAAATACTGTTTTGATGTACTGCGCAATGAGGTTTATCTACTTTTGTCTGCATGGGATGACATATATTTGATGATTACCGCTGGAGGGTAATTTTTGAGCAAGGAGAGTCACAACCAAGTTTTGCTGCATTCACTATCCGTGAATGCACTCGTGGAATCTGCTGCTACACTGCATACAGGAAACAGGACACTTTATTCAGAGGAAAGACTTATGCCGCGTACAGACAATCGGACATTCTGACAACAAAACCGTGGATTTTTTCCCGAACGGATGTTGGCTCAAATTTGTCTTGCACACACACAGTCACACAAATGTTGTCTGAAACTCTGAACATCAAGAACGCGGTGACGTACAACACGTACGACGGCACTATTAAAGGGAAGTTCAATACCAGTCGTGTTAGTAGAAGTTTGGTGAGAGACGATTCGCGCTTTTCAGCCTCGTGCTTTTCAGTCCGTTACAGCGTCACGAATATGCTATCTCCATTACGAACGCTAGTTTTACCAGACCGAGCGATTCCGTCTCGTACTTCATTCAGAGCATGCGTGGAAATATTGTGCGTCAAAATTGTCTACACACAATTGACATCTCCGTGAACTGGATTTTGTTGTCGGGAAATTTGAGAACCAGCTCTCAAATTTTTTTTTTGTCCAAAATTACGGCAGCAAATGTCCCTTGGAGCCTAGACACGTCGAACATTTGTTGTCGGAAATTCCGAGCAGGTTTAAGTGGCAATAGAGTTTTACCATAGAGCAACTACAAATTTAAAAACACTGCCATCTACTGGTTGAAGAATATATCTCTACTGAATACTGATGTAGTCGTTGCATAAAATGAACACTGTGGGGTTTGTTTAGTAAAGGCCAATAGACTGTGCCCTTTGTAAAGTGCAGTTGCTCTAGTAAATGAGCAGAAGATCTGCTGCATGTCAAGCAAAAATGCTGTTTTTTTTAATTCCTTGCAAGTGATTTGGTACTCTTTGCAAAGTGAAGCTTTACCTCATTTACTAAGCTCTGGAGCAGCAAAGCGCACAATCTATTTGCCTTTAGTAAATCAACCTCTGTATTCCAACACTCCTGACATATACTTACAAAGCTGAGTCACTGATGGCATTCAATCTGCCAGGGACTTGCTCCACTTTGCAGTCATCAACATTTTTTAGCATTTAAGAGCTATATACTCTATCGGCAGCACAGACAAATATCTCCAACTCCAAACTGTTCTGGAATGACATTGCACTGTGCTGTGATTTGATAAAGTATGAAGACTCCACCTCTCTCTGTAAAGGAATTTTCTTTTTCTATTGTCTACAAACAGGCTTCCAAAAATAAATTACCTGCGATGACCTATTGGGAAGACCTCTTCTATTTCTCAATTCCTACCACCCAACGGTACTCAACATTTGCAAAACTGAATTTTTTTTAAATGCCTCTCACATTAGGTATTGCTCCAAAATAATTCCACAACTGGTATTACAATCCCTCCAGACTCAACTCTATTTTCCCAAATCATGTTCCAAACTGTCAGCACAACTGTGGTCAATGTGGCACCCCTGTACCACACCTGGTGGACTTGCCTGACTCTCATTACATTCTGGAGTGATGCTAAAAAGGTTCAATGGCTCTGTCACCCAGGGGCGGATCCCAGAGTATAGTTCTGGGAGGGGCACTGCCAGAAAATATCTTTGGGGGGGGGGGGGGCAATTTATCAGGGAAATGACTGGTGTTAGCGATTTAATCATTACAGCACCATGGTTGTTATGGTGTCAGGATGATTAAAGCGCATTATTTATATTATTACATTGTAATATATAATGAAATAGTTCAACTCACAATAATGCAGAATCAGTGGATGCCCCGAGTGTGTCACTTAACACGTCACCTGCCACCAGATGCAGCTTGTCACTTGTCACATCGTCTGCCTCACGTTGCAAGGATTGTCACTTGCCAGACTATCAGGCGCCGTAAGTTCTGCAACTACCACCCGCTCAGACTCTCAGGAGCTGCGAGTTCCGCAACTACAACCCGCTCAGACTCTCAGGAGCTGCGAGTTCCGCAACTACAACCCGCTCAGACTCTCAGACGCTGCAAGTTCCGCAACTACCACCCGCTCAAACTCTCAGGCGCTGCAAGTTCTGCAACTACCACCCGCTCAGACTCTCAGGCGCTGCAAGTTCCGCAACTACCACCCGCTCAGACTCTTAGGCCGCGTGAACATGAGGAGACATGTCCGATGAAAACGGTCTGTGGACCATTTTCATCGGACATGTCTCCGGGGATCTTTTGGTCTGATGGTGTGTACACACGATCAAACCAAAATCCCTGCGGACAGACAGCCCGGTGACGTGGCGGTGACGTTGCCACTGCGACGTCCGCAAACCAGGAAGTAAAATGCTTTCATGCATGTGTCGAATCCATTCCACGCATGCGGGGCGATTTCGGTCTGCTGGTTAGGCGTACTAACCAGCGGACATGTCCGACAGACAGCTTTCCAACAGACAAGTTTTAAAGCATGTTTTAAAACTTTTGTCCGCTGGAAACCTGTCCGCTAGGCCATACACACGATCAGATATGTCCGCTGAAACTGGTCTGCGGACCAGCTTCAGCAGACATGTTCGATCGTGTGTACGCGGTCTTAGGCACCGCAAGTTCTGCAACTACCACTAATTTCTCTGGGGTGGCAATTTCCCCGTTGCCCCCCCCCCCCCAGTGGATCTGCTCCTGCTTTCACGCACATTCCTTTTCTTATTTTCTCATGCTTAGCCCTACTTGGAGTGGGAATAACCAACATGCCTCAACCCTTGCAGGCATTTACCACACATGTCCTCATAGCAGCCCGACTGACTATATCAAAGCGATGAAAAATCTACAAACTCACTACACCTCCAGGATATTATCCAAATTCTAAATGACCATTTCCTAAAGGAGCAACAATCCCTCAACTGAAATGGGCCTACTGAGTTTCTTCCCTCAACTGAAATACTGAGTTTGACCCCCTTTTGTCTTCAGAACGGCTTAATTAGTGGCATAGATTCAACAAGGTGTTGGAAACATTCCTTTCGAGACTTTGGTCCATATTGACATGACAGCTTAACGCAGTTGCTGAAAATTTGTTGGCTGCACATCCATGATGCGAATCTCCCATTTAATAACATCCCAAAGGTGCTCTATTGTATTGGAGTACAGTGACCTCATTGTCATGTTCTCGAAACCAGTGGTGAGATTATTGGAGCTTTGTGACATTATCCTGCTGGAAGTAGCCATCAAAAGATGAGTACACTGTAATTATAAAGGGATGGACAATACTCAGTTAGGCCCTAGCTTTTATTTGATGCTCAATTGGTAAGAAGGGTCTCAAAGTGTGGCAATAAATATCCCCCACACCATTACACCACCAGCCTGAACGGTTGATACAAGGAAGGATGGATCCATGCTTTCATGTTGTTTACGCCAAATTCTGACCCTACTAGCTGAATGTTACTGCTGGAATCAAGACTCATCAAACCAGGCAACGTTTTTCCAATCTTCTATTGTTCACTTTTGGTGAGCGTGTGCAAATTGTAGCCTTGATATCCTATTCTTAGCTGATTGGAGTGGCACACAGTGTGTTCTTATGCTGCTGTAGCCCATGCTTCAAGGTTCAATGTGTTGTGCGTTCAGAGATGGTATTCTGCATACCTTGGTTGTAATGAGTTGTGTTTTAAATTACTGTTTCCTTTCTAGCATCTCAAACCAGTCTGCCTATTCTCCTCTGACCTCTGACATCAACAAGGCATTTTCGTCAACACAACTGCCACTCCCTGGATATTTTCTATTTTTTGAACCATTCTCTGTAAACCCTAGAGATGGCTGTGCGTGAACATCCCAGTAGATCATCAGTTTTTGAAATACTCTGAACCTGGCATGATTGATGGTGCCAGACATGCTGGTCTAAGTCAGTTAAATATCCTTTCTTCCCCATTCTGATGCTCGGTTTGAACTTTAGCAAGTCGTTTTCACCATGTCAAGATGCCTAAATACAATGTGCTGCTGCCATGTGATTGGTTGTTTAGCAATTTGTGTTACCAAGCAATTGAACAGGTGTACCTAATAAAAGTTCCTGGTTAGTACATTTATTTTTTAGGTCCTTTGATGTTATCGCTGCTTGGGTTGGAGGGTCATATGGTGGTGGCTGTAAGTGGGGGTGTGGTGGATAGGGAGGGGATGGTGAGGTGAAAGCGTTTGTTGGGACCCTGAAAAGCAAACCTTCTTTCTCCTTTGCATCTGGCTTTGGGAAAAAATTTTGCAAGAACGCGATTGGGATTGTGGGCATTTTTTCGAAAGATATCGCGGGGCATTCCCATGGACCTTGGAGGATGGGGAGGGGAGAGAAGAGGCAGTGGAACCAGATCTTGGAGGAGGGAGAGAGAAGAGGCAAGTAGATCAGACTCTGGAAAAAGGACCCCAAGACTTTTGACTTTGGAAGATGGGCCAACCATGGGCGGAGGTAGGTTGTTGCCATGTCTTGCGAGTCAAGGTTCTGTTTTTGAATTGTTGAGTTTGAGATAACTGTCTGCTGAACTCCTGTGGCTATTCCTGTTGCGTGTCGTCTGCATATGAGTGATAGAGTAGTTGATGACCCTGAAGCAGACACACTATAATATGTGCGTTTTCCAAACACACAAAAAAAAGAGGAAAACCATATACCTTCTGGCTCTGGCTATCAGCCAGCTACTAAAAGTTTGTGGTCACCGTGTCAGTTATCCAACAGGACAAGATTCCCCTTCGGCGGCCTCTATCCTTTTTAAGCTGCTGTTTCTGTCCCGTGCCTGGGATAGAAGATCAAGTGTGTAGCACGGTACCACTACTTTCTCCATTACCTTGCATTACTTGTTATGGGCCGGCGGTGGTTGGGTCCTTGGAAGGTGGGTTTCTTCATCTGGATTGTGCCCTTTTTCAAGGGAAGGCAGCCTTCCTTAACCACTTTAGCCCCGGGCCTGTTTTTCAGCGGTGTTTACGAGACTCATTTTTTTTGCTATAAAATTACTTAAAACCCCCAAACATTATATATATTTTTTTCTAAAACTCTAGATAAAATAGGTACTTTTTTGTTAATGGAGCGGTCTTACAAGCGCACTGTATTTTTTAAATTAAAAAATAAGACAACAATAAATTTGAATTTTTTTACATATTGTCAAAGGTGGGTAAAGTACCCAACATGCTTAAAAATTGCGCCCGCTCCCAAACTTTTACCCTTAAAAATCTCGTGAGTTTAAAAAATTCTACAGGTCTTTTTTGAGATACAGAGGAGGTTCAGTAGCTCTCGCTCTACGTCGCGGCGAAACTTGTGTGGTTTGAACACCATATTGCGGGCTCTACTCGGGGTTCGCTTCTGCGCGCGAGCTCGTCGTGAAAACATTTTTTTTTTTTGTTTTCGTAATTTGTATTTATTTTACCAATTTTTAACACTAAAATAAAAAAATAAAAAAAAATGATCACTTTTATTCCTATTACAAGGGAAACATCCATTGATAGAAAAAAGCATGGGCTAAATATGTGTAAAAAGACTTTTATTTATTAAAAAAAAAAAAAAAAATAAAATTTTTTAAATGACATTTAAAAAAAAATGTCTCTTTAAGACGCTGTTTGGAAACGATACTTCCGCCCAAACAAAAGGGAAATTTTTTCCCTCACTCGCACCCAAAAACGCACCCGATTCCAGCGGCTCCGGTAGCGGCGGAGGGCGCGGGAGCGCAGCGGGGGGGGGGGACGCTCGCCCGCCACCTGGCATTGCGGCGATTCCGCCGCGGAGACCGCCATCGTTTACCCGACCGCCCACAGAAGAGATTGGGTCCAGCTGCTGCCGTTACCGAGATTCCATATTCAAAGTGCCGATAGCCAGTTTAAATGAATGGTTTATAAGCTGGATGGTCATAGATTCCTTCAAGTTTAGTGGGGATAATATCAGGTGTCATTGCGTAACGCGCTGATGATATTTTCTGTGGCCTCGAAGGCCAGAGTGAACGTTTGTTGTAGAGAGTTTCGGGGTGTGGTTGTACAAATCCAGCCCTCCAAGCCATTTCACATTTCAAGTGGCCCTCACACCTCTCCTGCAGCTGCAAAAGAGCTCCAGCCCTTCTCTGGTCCTACTCCAGACCCTTACTTTTTGCTTTCAAGCAATGCATCCAGCTTCTTCCCATCAGCAGCATAAGGAAAGGGGGTGCATTGTGATGTAAGGGAGAGTAGGGGACTCAACTTATGGTAGAATGGCTCTTGACATCCAATGTAAGGGGAGGGGATGCGTTCGACATCTAAACTTATAGATACAACCGGCCCTTTTGAGGGCAATTATAATGCTGATGCGGCCCACGATGAAAATGAGTTTGACACTCTTGCCCTAGATGGATAGGTATGCTAAGAAACACTATAGTCTCTCTTTTACAAAATATTTATGGAGATTTTCAAAAATAACATACAACACAAGATCTCAATACAAAAGGTAATATATAAAAGAGTAGAAAAATAAATAAAAAATATAATACAAATCAATATGGGCCAAGCAGTCAATGTCGAGAGCAGTGCAACACAAAACACCTATTGGTACAATAAGGGCCGAAAAGACCACACAACCAGGCTTCAAATATACAGCTCTGCAGGAGTGTTTGAAATTGCGGGGTCTCCGTCTCGTGATTGATCAGGGCCGCAGCAACCTTAAGCAGGAGATTGTTTTAACCCTTTGAATGAACTGGCCCATAAGATCCCAAAATAATAATTAAAAAAAAACCACAGCAGATGAGGATAAAGAAGAGAAGGGGGAGGAGGAGAAAGGAGGGAGGTCCCATGGGAGACCACCACATAGCCACAACAAGAGTTTTATCAGTGTCCTCAGGTTGAAAGCACAGAATGTTCTAGGTGCAAATCAAAATTATGTGTGAGCCATAGCTCCCACACTTTTAAAAATTGGGTATGCTTGCAACCAATGGGAGCTGAGCTTCTTGTGCACCATGAGTTGAGGCTTTATCTCAGCTATGTTGAGGAACTGTTGCCACCAGGAAAATGGCATTCAAGAGAAAACAAAGACCACCCATCTCCGCTGGTGTTTGGTCAGAGTTATTATAGATTTATGTTATTAACCTCCCTGCTTGATTCCTGGAATTACACAGGTACAATATGCGCCGTTTTAGGGCCTGCAATTTTTAGGAATAACACAAATTTGCCAAACCAGGAGTAGACATCCCGTTGATAAAGTTTGAAACACAAAATAATTATAATATAATAAATAACAAAATAATTATAACATAATAATGTAATTATAATAAAAATTATTCATGAATCAAATCAAAATCACTGAAATTTGCTAGAAACGCTGTCATTACTTTTATTTTTTTATGATTTCTTTAGGGCAAGGTTTTCTAGCAAAATCACTTTTGTAAAGGGACTTTTGGTTGCTAGCAATTGTGAACAAAAAAAATGTAAGGCACCCCACTAGGGACAGGGGGGGGGGTGTACTTTTTACTACAGCTGTAATCTATAAGATTACAGTATTCAAATGTGTTTGTTTACTTTTTTGACCGCCGGTCTCCGTCCCCGTGCGCCGTTACAGGGAACGGAGATCGGCGGCGTGGGGATGTGTGAGTCGTTAGGAGCACACAATCAGGAGTCATATGCCAACAACATTACGATTTGTCTATCATAGCGCCAGGGACACAGCCAGGACAGTTCTAATCAAAACATACATGAAAAACAAGAAGTGTTTGTGAAGTAAGGCTTGCCCCAAAAACACATTGGGGATGCGTTAGGAGCACACAATCAGGAGTCATATGCCAACAACATTACGATTTGTCTATCATAGTCTGAAAAACAAGAAGTGTTTCTTGGCATTCTTATCCACCTATGACCATCCAAGATTGACTATTCATTGGGACCCATGAAATGATGCCAACTCCTGAAAGTTTTTGGCATATTGCCTGTTGCTTTACTTACCACATGTAAGTACATTTTTACCATTTATCTTTTTATTTCATAAATAATACTACACTTAGGCTCCATTCACACCTAGGCGTATTTACGCCCGGCGCTCGATACGCTGGAGGGGAGAAATACCATTGCCCTCTACGGAGATGGTTCACATCTCCACGCCGAACGCCTGAAGCTCAAAACAAGTTCCAGACCCTTTTTTTCAGGCGGCTTGGGCGTTCGGCATAGGAGATGTGAACCTGGGGGTTAAATGGGGGTTAAAATCGCTGCGTTTTGTCGCCGGAATTCGCGGTACAAAACGCTGCAATTTGTCGCCACAATTCGCAGGGAAAAACGCCGCGATTAGGTGTGAATGCAGCCTTAGGGCAGCCCACTCTCCCTTTGGTTTGTGGAAAATATTAGGTACTAAAGTTTGTTGGTGTTTCACGGGTTTGTGCAGTTTATTGGGAATTTACTGGGCACAACCTCATATTTTATTTTTTATCAAATATTGGATAGTTTATTGTGTTTTTGTACCCTAATATTAACTTTCCTAAACAGTTGCACTAATATCATATGACAAAAAATTGGAACTACCACTATTTTACTCTCTAGGGTGTCGGCCCCTTAGAAACTAGACAAGGAAGAAGCCCCTCAGATTGATAGCATTATCTGGGCCCAAAGTGTACAAAGAAAGTAGCAAGACATACAGTATATGTAAAAAGTAGTATTTAAAATGTTATTGTTGCAACAAATTTAAAAGAAGAAGCAATGAATGGCTGGTGTAATGGCTAAAACACTAACAAGGCAAGAAACAGATACAGAAAATTTCACATATGTTGTTGATAACATAGTAGATGAGACACGACTGCTACATTCATTGTATCGGTACCCCCATGGGGGCTGCTGATTGACTCTATACCCCATAGGCTATCCCGACTCTGCAGGTTATCTCTTACCTCTGACACCTTGGGTTCCATTTTTGAACAGTAATACTCTTAGGCAGATGTGCTTAACCACTTAAAGAATGTATACTAGAGAAGAATAAAACAGTTATTATGCAAACACAGGGCTTTTTTTCTGGGGGAACTTGGGGGAACTCAGTTCCACCACCATTGGCTCAGACTCTTTGGTGCCCGCTCACCACAATCACTTGTGAACACAGAAGTCTGGTTTCTGTGTTTACAAGTGACTGCTTTGTAACCCCCTGAACTCTGCACACTGTATGTAATGCAATTCTGGTATTTAATGCCCCTTTAAGACCCTTCTACTGTTTGTGAAATCTGAACGGGTCGTGGTTGAGTTCCTGCACCTATTTTCGGAGAAAAAAAGCTCTGTGCAAACATAAATGACAGATCAGAGATTTCTGAAAAAGGCAAAGCAACACTTTCAATTAAATGCTGTTTACTCAATATAACCAATTACCATATAGGGAAGGTAAATGTGAGTAGGTGTGCAGTGGAGAAAATCCCCAATACCACAGTACCTGTATTGGGATCCCTCTCCACCTAAGCCAACACACACACCAAAAACAAACAAAGCAGCAAGAACAGTGCAAAACAATAACATTAAGTGCTAGATGCTTATGCTATCAAATGTCTCCCTCTAAAGGGCAGTTCAGTATTACTGTAACCATAAGGTTGCATACACACGATCAGACATGTCCGATGAAACAGGTCCGACGGACCGTTTTCATCAGACATGTCTGAAGTGGTCTTTTGGTCTGATGTGCGTACACACCATCGGACCGAAATCCCTTTGGACCAGAACGCGGTGACGTAGAAGACACCGACGTGCTGAAAAAAGGAAGTTCAATGCTTCCAAGCATGAGTCAAATCAATTTGACGCATGCGGGTGATTTTGGTCCGATGGTTGGGCGTACTAACCTTCGATGATGTCCGACGGACAGGTTTCCAGCGGACAAGTTTCTAAGCATGTTTAGAAACTTTTGTCCGCTGGAAAACTGTCCGATAGGCCGTACACACGATCGGACCAGTTTCAGCAGACATGTTCGATCGTGTGTACGTGGCCTAAGTGTTGAACTTGATGAATAACCAAAGTAATGGCTGTTCCAATTGGTCTCAGTCTCTCTTCAGCTAGGTCTGTTGGTGGACTTAATTGTAATCCACAGGTGAAAAAGAATGATAACTGTGAGAATATGAAGTACCTGTAAAAGAACCGGTAACTCTGTCAATCCGGCTGCAAAGACACTCAGGTGTAATGGACTTCTATCCGTAGCACTAGAGGTGTCGGCAAACACAGTCTGGATAATGGGAATACTCTCAATATTCAATACTCTCCTTCCAATCAACTACTTGGTAGGCAAGTGCCCGATCACCGCTATGGCTCCTCAGCCCACTGGTATGCTTTGTTCGGAACTCCCTTGCAGATGTCTCTGGAAGAAAGATGGTGCCGCACACGTGCTCCCTGGGTGTTGGCCGGGCAAGTAGCTTTAAATGCTATGAAGCACAGGCTGATCCGCCTGTCCAGTGGGATATGACCACCCTTCAGGGATCCCTCTGAGGCGATTGCTCAGGCTCTCTGCTGTAGGCCACAGGCCTTAATTCTCAGTCACTCACGCAGACCTCCTGCTGGCAGTTGAAAGGGCGTCCAGAGAGGCCTAACTCCAGCCTGGCTTGTCCTTTTAACTGGTTGCCCAGCAGGCTGTGCGATGGCGCATTGCATCCTGATAACACAGTGGCATTGTGGGTTTGTAGTCTTCAAATTAACTTATAGCAAATAGTCACTTCCTCATAAAATCCATACCACATTGCACCTCAGTTCAATTCTAAATCTAAAAAGAAAACTCTATTTGGTAAAGGGTTGTCTTCCTGTGGTAACCACTGAACGTTATTAAACAATACATAACGCTTTCAGTATCTATCCTCTGGCTACACACACAATGGCTGACGTGTTTTAGAATAATGATTCCTTCTTCAGGGAGTTAGTAGCAGTAAGGTAAGTACTTGAGAAAGGAATGCGGCAGTCGTGTCATTCTCTGCCCTAGCATTCGGAAACGCGTCGCTTGCCTGGTGACGTCATCATCCATCGCCCGTTGTTCCTGCTGCACGGCGCTGTGCCCTTTGAGGATCGTTTCATCCACTGCACCCACTTGCAAAACATCCAGGGAAACAGGACTGACTCCTCACCACACAGCGCTAAACCAGTGGACAACAAGTGGACGAACGAGCGCACCAGATGACAGCCACCCCTCCCTTCTGGAGAAACTTTGATATGCCTGTATATCACCACCAAAATGTGAGTGGTTTTCTTATTATTCTTTGGCTTTGTGATTAAAATTGTTTAATATACTACACCCAGAGGCGCCTCTCTCCTTGTTTGCAGTAAGGTAAGTATCTGTTCTATTAAAAAAAAAAAAAAAGAACATATAAGTACAGACAAATACATAGAAAAATATAGCCAAGAAAACTGCAAATACATACAGTAGCAGAGAACTTTCTTTCTATATATACAGTATGTATAATACTATACCTTTACATGTCTGTGTAGGGTGAAAAGCATATATACAACATGCAAACAGATTAAAACCCAACAACAGAATCCATCACAGCAGCAGAAAGATAGATAAATCCAAATACACAGAGGGAAGCTCAAAGTAAGGACCAAATGGGGTCACATCATGCATGGCCACCATAGGACCACAATGAGTCTTGTGAAGAAAAGGGGGAGTCAAAATATGAGGGGAATCAACAATGTCTGAGTATAAAAACTCATGCTCAATAAACTAATAAATACACATGTTGTAACCATATAGGAGCACAATACTTATGTGTTGTAAAAGGCAAAAGTTATATAGATGGGCATGGAGTGAAACTAAAATGAATATGAGACATGTAACTATTAGGCCGCGTACACACGATCAAACATGTCCGCTGAAACTGGTCCGCAGACCAGTTTCAGTGGACATGTCCGATCGTGTGTACGGCCTATCGGACCGTTTTCCAGCGGACCAAAGTTTTAAAACATGCTTTAAAACCTGCGCATGCTCAGAATCAAGTCGACGCATGCTTGGAAGCATTGAACTTTGTTTTTTCATCACGTTGTTGTGTTCTACATCACCGCGTTCTGATCTGATCGGATTTTGGTCCGATGGTGTGTACGCACATCAGACAAGTTCAGAGTTGTCTGATGAAAACGGTCCATCGGACAAGTCTCATCAGACTTGTCTGATCGTGTGTACAGGGCCTTACATATAAAGAGGCTGCATATCCTGTCACGTGCCTAATACTAAGAAATAGCAGAAAAGCCTGTTAAGGCATAACTAAAAGTGCCACAAAGGATGTACATAAACGTATGGTCAAGACATATATAAATTGTGCTTAAATAGGTCTCCATTACTCACAAAAACAGGGTAAAAACAGACTGGGGCCAAAGAGGAAAGGGGGGAGGGGTTACCACTATATTAGGTAGTTCTAAAGCAGGGTGGATGGGCTCAAAATGGCCTCCTCTGTTTGTGTCCAGGATGGATGGGAGCATGATTGGCTCTCCCATAAAGCCTGCCCGGGAGAGAATTGCCGTCAGGCGGCTTCCCTGGCACTTCCTGTGCGGCCGGCGTGCGTTCCAGCACATCACACATCGTATGTTCAGTGACACGCGTAGGGAGATAGAGACACAGTGAGAAGATTTCCGGGATCCTGTAAAATATATAAATAAACTATAAACTAAAAATTCCCTAAAAGAATAAACCACTGATTTACTAACAGTTTTTTTGTTTTGTTTTTACAGGATGGTGGTTATGCTGTTCTTTCTCTACTGCTCCTGATGAATTTGCTGCTCTTCTGTGTCACAGTTTCCACCTCTGTTTTTGATTGCCGGTCTCTTTCAAAAGTACGGTCAGGTCAACCAGTCACCCAGGTAAGAGACGTACAAGATTACTGTAAAAAAGTGTCACGTCAAGGCACCAGAAAGGTCTAACATCCACCATCTTTGGAAGAAAAACATTTGCTTTGAGATCATCGTCCCAGCTCTCCTCTGTGGCCTTAGCTAGTATTGTGTTTAGCCATCACCCTGCTCTAGGTACTTAAGCCTCGTACCCACAACCGTTTTTTCTGACGGGAAAACTGCTACGAGAGGTTTTTGTTGGGAATTCCGGCCGTGTGTATACTCCATCGCAGTTTTTCCGACGGGAAAACTGACAGGCAAAAAAAAGAGATCAGGATCTCTTTTTTCCCACCAGGCCAAAAAACAGAGCGGGAAAACCGTTCATCTGTATGGTTTTCCGACGGGCAGAAAACCGCACATGCTCAGAATCAAGTATGAGATGGGATCGCTCTTTCTGGTAAAACTAACGTTCGGAATAGAGATAGCACATTGATCATCAACCCTGTTCTGCAGGGCCCACTAACAGGCCAGGTTTGCAAGATAACTGAAATGCATCACAGGTGATATCATTTGCTGCTCAGTGATTGCAGTATTCTAGTCTGCATCTCCCCAAGGTAATACATAAAACCTGGCCTGTTAGTGGGCCCTGCAGGACAGGGTTGATGACCACTGCTGTAACAGACAGAAAAGCACGAAGACTGAAAAGTGCAAATCATCTCTCACCAAACTTTTACTAACACGGGGATCAGCAAAAGCAGCCCAAAGGGTGGCGCTGTTGGAATGGAACGTCACCGCGCTTTGGACGGGCGGACTTTTGTCTGAGCATGTGTATGCAAGACAGCCTGAGAGGAATTCTGTCAGGAAAACCGTTGGATTTTTATCCAACGGAAAAAACGGTTGTGTGTACTAGGCATAATGAATGATAAACAACACAGGGGCCAGGCGCATGAATGTAATCAAAGTTGCCCATAATTGACTAGTAATGTATGTCGGTCGAAGCTCCCAAACTCAAGAGACCAGCTGAGATAGATTCTAAAATTTGACACAGGGAGGCTGTTAGTAGAAGCAAACAATGAAATTAAAAGTTTAGATTTTTAATGGCAACAGTATCAAAAAATTCTAGGGCTGTTACTGATCAAAATTTTTGTGTTCGATTTTTTTTTAAATCGATTAATCAACTAATTTCGATTAATTATAACGCACATACAGATCCAACTACTTTTAGCTGATCTCCTTGCAGGCTGATTCCCAGTGCAGCTCCCAACCACTGGAAAAATGTGTAGCAGGATACAAAAAACACACAAAGGCAGCGCTCGATGGGAATAGCATTAAAACTTTTATAGTCTTCAAGTAGGTAACCAAATAAATATTACACTGGAGATAAAATCGATGTAGCTACATAAACTGTAAAAATGGTACGAGTAATACCAAACGGTACCAAAAGCAGTCATAAAAACATGTAGCTAAGTATGATACTGGTATAAAAATGTGTACAACGATACCACTGCTGAATCCAGATGAGGAGATGTTATCAGTCCGTCGGCATGTAGATGTCCCATGAAGGGAACTATCACAACACCCAGTGGATGGTTGTAGAATCCCAGGGTGGTAAAGGGAAGTGATAGAGGGAAGTGTAGGAAGTGTAACAGCCGTTGTGTGTGGCACATAGTAAGGTTCCGCCGGCATGCAGATATGAAGGCACAGCAAAGGAGCCCTTCAGATGGACACGGCAAGCCCCGCCAGTGTCTGTGACGTCACTGGATCTCCGACGGAACTCTCTGAAGGCCAAGAAGCCGGCGGAGAGGTGAGTACAAATCAAAAGAATTTTAATCGATCAAAAATATTTTGGTCGATCAAAAAAATTAAAGATTAATCGATTAATTAAAAGTTAATTTGCACAGCCCTAAAAAATTCCAAACATTTATTCCTGACAACAATATCAAAACAAGTAGGGATAGGTGCCCTGCCTGCTATGCCGCATAAACACAAGCGTTTTTTCTTGTTGTAAAAAATAAGTTTTTAATGGTTTAGATTAAACAATGTTTTTTTCAACCCGATCGTTAACAAGACCTTGCCTACACACGATCATGAAAAAAAAAATGCTAGTGTTAGTAAAAGACGATTTGCGCTTCTCACACACGATTGTTTTTAATGACCCAAAAAACGGTTGTGTGTACGCGGCATTAGAGAGATTGATTAAAAGGTTCCTGACGAGGAGAAACAAGACAGCCAGGTCACATTCTGCTTTTTGAACAGACAATGTGACTGATAACTGCTCTCTTCACATTACTGTAAACCGTACACCCAGTTGGGCAGCCTTCCCACAGGGCTTGTTGGACTGTGCTTTACTATTTTAAAGGGGTTGTAAAGAGATTTTTTTTAAAATAACAAACACGTCATACTTACCTCCACTGTGCAGCTCGTTTTGCACAGAGTGTCCCCGAACCGTGGTCTTCTGGGGTCCATCAGCGGCTGTTTCGGCTCCTCCCCGCAAGAACTCAACACCTTTATGCGAACAAGCTTGCATGGTGTTGAGTTCCTGGGCTATTGCCGCTCACTGTATCACTCGGCCCCGCCCCTGGCATGCTGCAATGCGCTGCTTTCAATCTATCCAGTGTAGCCAATCAACGGACAGGCTCAGAAACGAGGAGGATGATGGGGTGAGTGCAGGACTTTTGAGGGTTCAGGTAAGTAAAACGGGGGCTGGGGGACGGACGGTATTGTCGGATGTTTTTTCAAACTTTTACCTTTACAACCCCTTTAAGTTCTATACTGCACCTGACAGTGTGAAATTATTAAGTAAAAAAACAGAAAACTGTGCTAATTACAGGTAAACAATGAAAATAAAAATTACTCAGAAATAGACTGAATAAAATTACAAAAATAGAGAAGGCAGCAGCTTGCGTGTGATACACAGAGCAGAATAGAGACGAAAGTTAAATCTGTGCCACTAAACCAAAAATAAAAATAAAAATACAAAGTCCACCAGAACTCAAATGAGTGAAGTCCCAATGTGCATTATTGGTGTCCACACAAATGGTCAATACTAAAGGTTAAATTCTCCAAAACTTCAACACCACCGTGACATCACATATGTTTCCACACTGAAGACCCACTGCCGAGTATTAAAGCCGCTTACCAGAAGGGCAAGCTCGATTAGCAATCAAGTATAGCCCAGCCATGGCCTTTAGAGACTGTTGTGGACTCACAGGGAGATAGCTTCCCGCGCATTCACGGGCTCATCCAGATAGACACGGGTAGAGAAAAGGTGCACCATAGCGTAATTCCATAAAACTTGTTTATTTAAAAAAAAAGGTGTAAGTGGTACTTACAAAGCAGATAAAATCATCAGACATAGAAAACACATGCCGGCCGGCAACAAGCGGAGCCCTTCCTTCTTGGCGTGGTGACGTCACTGCGCGTCAGTGTGAAATTATTATTGCCACACCACGCTGTACTCCACCTAAAACACAGACAAAACAAAAACATTTTTTAGCAGGATGAGGTTCATGAATTACTGATCTGATGACATAATGTAAAAGAAGCCTTCGCGCTATGTGAGAAATAAATAAATTCCTCAAACAATGATGACAGCTTCCTTACCTTTCTATGAGTATCACAGGCAGAGGAAATGAGAAAAAAAAATCCCCAATGTGGTCACAGATGGAAATTAGGTCCTGGTAGAACCTACCTCTGCCCCACTCCAAAGTAAATGTTATATGTTAGGCTTTAAGGGCCAGATCCACAGAGCCAGTACGCCGGTGTATCTCCTAATACGCCGGCGTACTTTCAAATTACCCGCGTCGTATCATTAGTTTGAATCCTCAAACCATGATACGACGGCTTCGATCCGACAGGCTTACGTCTTCGTACGCCTTCGGATCTACGCTGCAATCTTTTTGCGCCTGCTGGGTGGAGTTTGCGTTGTTTTCCGCGTCGGGTATGCAAATTAGGTTTTTATGGCGATCCACAAAGTTACGATCGGCCGTCGCATTCTCTAACGTCGTCGCTAGTCGGCTTTTTCCGGCGTATAGTTAAAGCTGCTATTATCCGTTCTGTACTTAGACTGGCCATGTTAAGTATGGCCGTCATTCCTGCCTCGAATTTTCATTTTATTTTTTGCGTAAGTCATCCGTGAATAGTAATGTACGTAAATTATGCTACAAAAAAAAAAAGACGTTTCGGCGTAATTTCGCGCAATGCACGGTTAAAGCTGCTATTATCCGTTCTGTAGTTAGACTGGCCATGTTAAGTATGGCCGTCATTCCTGCGTCGAATTTTCATTTTTTTTTTTGCGTAAGTCATCCGTGAATAGTAATGTAGGTAAATTACGCTACAAAAAAAAAACGTTTCGTCGTAATTTCGCGCAATGCACGGTGGGAAATTTGTGAACGAAGCATGCGCAGTTCGATCACCGCGGTGACGTGCCTAATTTAAATTATTCACGCCCCTAATCGCGTATTTCGATTCCGTCGCGAGAAATACACTACGCGGCCGTACCTTACGGGATGAAATCTTCCTGGATTCGACTTAGAGCCAGGTAAAATACGACGGCGTAGTGTATCTCTGATACTCTACGCCGGGGCAATTGTATGTGGGTCTGGCCCTAAGTCTTTATGAAAAAAGGGACAGACCTATTCGGTGTAAATGTCTAGAAGTCAAAGTTTTTCAATTCAATAAATCAATTAGGGATGAGCTGAACACTCCCCGGTTCAGTTTGCACCAGAACATGCGAACAGGCAAAAAAATTAGTACGAAAAAGCAAACACCATTAAGGGCTATGGGACACGAACATGAAAGATTGAAAGTGCTAATTTTAAAGGCTTATATGCAAGTTATTGCCATAAAAAGTGTTTGGGGACCCAGGTCCTGCCCCAGGGGGCATGTATCAATGCAAAAAAAAAGTTTGAAAAACCTGGCGTTTTTCAGGAGCAGTGATTTTAATAATTATTAAGTGAAACAATATAAATTAAATATTCCTTTAAATATCATGCCTGGGGTGTCCTTAGTATGCCTGTAAAATAGCGTATCTTTCCCGTGTTTAGAACACTACCACAGCAAAATTAAATTTCTTAAGGAAAAAAGGGAATTTAAAACTGCTTGCGGCTGTAATGTATTGTCGCATCCCGGCAATATAGATATAAATCTTTGAAAAACCGGCATGGGTTCTCCGGCAGTCAATTACCAGGCCCTTTGGATCGGGTACAAATATTAAGGTGAACCCCGCACAAAACTTTTTTTTTAAATGTGTGGGAGTCCCCCCAAAATCCATACCAGGCCCTTCAGGTCTGGTGTAGATTTTAAGAGGGTCCCCCCCAAAATCCATACCAGACCGTTGTCTGAGCACGCAACCTGGCAGGCAGCCGGAAAAGGGGAGGCTCCCCCTCCTGAACCATACCAGGCCACATGCCCTCAACATGGAAAGGGTGCTTTTGGGTCCCCCTAAAGCACCTTGTCCCCATGTTGATGGGGACAAGGGCCTTATCCCCATGTTGATGGGGACAAGGTATCTGCTCCCTCCTCCCATCTGAAAGGTGCCAAATGTGTCACCGGAGGATTCCAAAAAGTGGAAATTCCATCTTTGCATGGAATGCCACTTTAAGTTATGGATAAAATCTGGAAAATTGTATATAAAAGAATCTCTGTCCTCTTCAGTAGCTGATAACTGTTGCAGCTCATGATCCAACTACTACATTTACATCCCAAAGTTCCCAAGGAGGTCTTCAGTGTACAAAATCAGCCCACATATCTTCCATTAAGACAGTATCAGTATAGTTTTGATAAAACCAATTATATGCACCAAGTAACATCCACCTAAGGTTCCAGCACCAAAAATTCTACTACCTTAAACAAGTTTAGATATAATTGGACCTTTCTGGAACTTCTGACATCTTTATTTTACCTTAGGATCTTTTTAAAAACCTGGGAATAACACAAATAGAAGCTTCATCTTGTTAATCTTTATTGTGGATTATGTTCATGTCTAAGAGATGTCCTTCTATGATTCACATTACTCAGAAATTTGTCCTCATACCCTCTAGCCTTAGAGCCCATTCACACAGGGATGACATTGGATCAGACTTCACGTCACCCCAAGTCGCCTCAAGTCACGCTGCCTGAGAAAATGAATGGAAGTGAATGGAGCCGTCTTAATGCACACTACTGCAGTTGCTCCGACTTCAGAAAAGGTTCCTGTACTACTTCAATCCGACTTCTAGGCGACTTTTAGGCAACTTGTACCCATTGATTTTAATGGAAGTCGCCTCAGAAGGCGGATCACTGTCTTAACAGAAGCAACAATACAGGAAGAGAACATCAATTTCTCAGGCAAATCCCTCCAGCCCACAGAGCTGAATCTTGTTTGATTGGCCACTGGAAAGCCTCCTGTCCTGGAGGCAACTTGAAGTTGCCTTGTAAGTTGCCTCATGTCGCACTGTGATTCATACGCAAGTCATGTCCAAGTTCCCTCCCCAAGTTGCGTGGGAAGTCGTGTTGCCTCTGTGTGAATGGAGCCTTGGTCATAATATTTTGGCTTTCTCCTCAAAAATAACAACATTTATTTTATTGTTCTTTTCCCTTCTGAAGGTGTTCGTGATACAGAATGATGCCGTCCATGCCATGAATCCTGGTGCCCTTCCCGTTCCTGTAACTACCACTTATGCTCAACCACCACCAGCATATCCAGTCAATTTATATAAACCTTGACAAATCCATTTATAAAGAGCACCTGTCACTTGCCTATTTTATGGGATGGATCAGCTTTCTATTGGATTGTTTCCTAATTATTTCGATTTAGTAACTTTGCAATATTTGTAAATTCTTAGGTTGTTTTTCTAAAAGTGATTACTATTGCCAAAAAAAGGTTGGACTGGGACTCACCTTCAGAAAGAGAATGGTCTTTTTCACTTCTACCAGTACCATTGTGCTATCTATGGTTAGTTCTTCATATCATGATGTGTTTTTTTTTGTACATTATACAGTATATGACTATTGTTTGCTTATATGTAGCACTTTTTGTATAGCGTTGCTAAGCCAATAAGCACATATATAGTATACTGTATGTACTGTATATGTGCATGCACTACATTGATGCTATTTCTGTATACTACAATATATTCATCTAACATCCAGTTTATTGTGCTGCTTTATTTATGTTATTACTGACAGTTCTATGAGACCTTTTTGGGTGAGGGAGGCACTAGTTACAGCACCCAGCCTTTACTTGTTACTTTGTTTGCTATAAATTATTTTAGAGCAGACATCATTTGATATATTATATTATTTTTATTATATACAATTTATTCTTTGGGCAGACCAGTAAACATATTGGGCTAGATTCAGGTACGGCCGCGTAAAAAAGGTGCGGGCGTAGCGTATCCCATTTACGCTACGCCTCCGCAACTTTTACGGGCAAGTGCTGTATTCACAAAGAACTTGCCTGTAAAGTTGCGGCGGCGTATCGTAAATGGCCCAGCCTAATTAGAATTCGGCAGGTAGGGGGCGTGTATCATTTAAATGAAGCGCTTCCCCGCGCCTCAACGAACTGCTCATGCGCCAGGCTAGAACGTAGCTCAGTGTGCATGCTCCAAATCACGTCGGAAATAGTCAATGAAAATTATGTGAACGTCACTTACGCAAAGCCCTATTCCGCAAATGTTTTACGTAAACGACGGGAAAAATTATGCCGGCACGCCGTCCATACATAACATTGGCTGCGCCTCATACAGCAGGGGTAACATTACGCCGGAGTTCCGCTTACGCAAACGACGTAAAACAAATGCGCAGGCCGGTCATACGTTCGGGAATCGGCGTATTACGCTCATTTGCATATAGTACATGGGAAAGCCACCTAGCTGCCAGCGTAAATATGCATCTAAGATACGACGGCATAAGTGCCTTACCCTGCTCGTATCTTAGCAACATTTAAGCGTATCTCAATATGAGCATTACGCTTAAATGTGCGATGGCTCGGGGTAGGACTTACTACGGCGTATCTACTGATACGCCCGTTGTAAGCCTACCTGAATCTAGCCCATTCTTTGAAGAAATCTCAACACGGTTTACTGGTCTGCCCAGTGGAATGTGAACTAAGTACACCTAAAAGTAATATGTTGCTATTCTAAAAATTGACATGAGACTAATTAGTTGGTTTTAGGTAAATTCTGAATGGATCCCTGCTGCTGGATCAACCGTGTAATAAGCAATAAAGGCATACCTCCCAACATTTTGAGATGGGAATGAAGGACACCTACTAGCAAACATATGTAGGCATAGGACACACCTCCTGCCACACCCCCTTAAAGAATAAAAAAAATGTTAAGTAAGTTCACAAGGGCTTTTTTTTTACCTCTACTATTGTTTATATTGGCTTTTAAAATTGACAAATACAGCAAATTAGAAATCAGATAAAAAGTTTAGCACTGGGAAACACTTTTTGAAAGATAAAAAGTGCATTTTATATACAACTATATAGATCAGACCAAATTGAGGGACAAATAAGGAGGAATGAGGTACAGAGGGACATTGTTCCAAATCAGGGACAGTCTCTCGAAATCAGGGAAAGTTGGGAGCTATCAATAAAGGGCTGGAGCTGTGCTGAAAGGCAATGAATGCAAGCAATAAAAGTCCTCCCGAAAGAGAAGACATAACACAACAGTCAGTTGTCTCCTTGAACAGGAAATGCACAGGCATATTGGATTTCATTTGATATACTGAATTTAGACAGGATAAACTTCTTGGAAATTATCACTACCACTGCCGTGGAGTGTAAGATGATTACTCACTGTCAATGAAGTGACACCATCACCGCCACTGTGTCTGTCAATCATGTTTTATACAGGTGTTCCCGCCCCAATGATGGTTAGGTATTTCCCAGCTGGGGTGGATACTTTCCAATGGCTATGGAGTTAGCATGGGCGTATGCATGAACAGCTCTCCGACCCGGTAATGATGTCACGTGACTAGTTTTGCCCGCCAATAAAGGCAAGCTTCTTCTTGTTCTGTACAACACTGGTCTGTCCAGATAGGTGACAGAAAAACAATCTCTATTCCTATCACAAACTCTTTAACGTCCTTCTGTTGGGCCAGGGCCTTTTGGGGGTTTTGCACTGCCAGTAAAGTCTCTCTGTCCTTCCAAAGTTTCAAGAGGTTAACGTGATATATTTGCTCTGGTTTCCTTTTCCTTGGCTGGTAAACTTTGCAGTTTACATCCCCTTCTCTTTCCATAATTTTAAAGGAAACTTGTTCCTTTACGAATTTACTTTACGAATTTACTCTCAACTGTGGGGACTAGTACCCACACTCTATCATCAGGGTTGAAGGTTCTGGTCTTGGCACCCCAATTATAAACCCTTCTTTGGGCCTCCTGGGCTTGCTCCATATGTTCCCGTAAAATTGGCAATCCTATCTGGCATTAGTGAGATATGCTCGATGACGCTTCTATAAGGTATCTCCCTCCCCATTTCTTTTGCGACATCTAGCAATCCCATAAAATGTCTACCATATAGTAGTTCAAATGGGGAATAACCTGTAGAGGCCTGGGATACCTCTTGTATAGCAAACGTGTGGTACAGCAGCAAAAAAATCCCAATTTCCCCCATCTCTGTCCATCACCTTTTTTAACATTCTTTTGACCGTCTTGTTAAACCTCTCCAGAAGACCATCAGTTTGGGGGTGGTAGACAGGTGTGGAGATGGGAGATTTTGAACAACTTTCACAATTCCTTGGTCACTTTTGACATAAATGGTGTGCCTTGACCCGTTAATGCGTCTTTTGGAATACCCACACAACTAAATACCTAGACAAGCTCTTTGGCAATAGTCTTAGGCTTAGCTGAGGTATTACATAAGGAAATGGCTTCAGGATACCTTGTGGCATAGTCCAGTATTACGAGATGGGCTGATGGCCCCGGGCAGATTTTACAACTGTTCATGCCAGATCCATGCCAATTCTTTCAAAAGGCACTTCAATCATCGGTAAGCAGACCAGCAGACTGCAAAAATGGGGTGATGGTGCAGAATACTGGCACTCTAGGCATGACTCGCAATATTCTTTAACATCAGCATGTAACCCAGGCCAAAATAATCTCTGGGGTTTTCCCTTTCTTAGTTTCCTCTATATCCAGGTGTCCATTCATTATATAATCATGGGCTAAATCTAATACTATCCGACGATAGTGTTTTTGAACCACTAGTTGCTCTACCTCCTCCTCCCCTTGCTTTGCTCTTAATAACTTGCTATAGCAAGTGGTAATGTATGAGAATGACACCCCTACATTAGGTTCAACAGATTCGCCATCAATCATTTTAACATTTTATCTGTCTTTGAGTGTGGAGTCCCTTAGAAGTCAGGAAAGATGTTTTTTGCACGGAACAGCTAAGTCAGGCACCACGTTCTGTCCACTCTCACTATAACGCCCTATACACACGCCCCAGGTTCTCGTCAGGAAACAAAAAGTAGTTTTTCCTGACGAGATTCCTGGCAAGAATCTCTTGCCGGCCGAGTATACACACGTATGATTCAAAAGAACCTCCGTTCTTTTGAATGGCACAAACGCGGTGATGTCATCGAGTACGACAAGCATGTGTTTGTCACATTCGATGCCGTCGCCACCATCTTGCTTCACCCTACCTATGTCTTGGAAGCTACAGCACATGTGTCAAAGTCATTTTGAACACGGTGACGTCATCGACTACGATTTCTTAGTAGGAAAACACTGTATGGAATCATGACGAGAAAATAGAGAGCAGGTTCTCTACTTTTCTCGTCTAGATTCTAGGCAGTTTTCTTGACGAGAAACCTCAAAGCCTTGTACACATGCATGGTTTACTCGACAAGAAAGCTCTGCCAGCAGTTTTCTTGCTGTTTCTTGCTGAGAAAACCATGCGTGCGTACAAGGCTTTAGAGAAAATGGAAAAGTATCTACTCCTTCATTGGACACAACAACAGTTTCCCTTTCAATTTTGCAAGATCAAGTTCCAGGGTTTCCTCAGCAGGGGGAGCTCTTTCCTCTATTTGTTTTCTGATAAACTCCAAATGTGTGTAAAATCTCTCCCCACTTGGGCTTCATGAAGTAGTGAGGGTAGCACCCCCACTCAATGTGTTACAGTGCCCTAAGGGGTTTTAAACTCAACCACAGCAGTCTGGTAGTCATGTGTGTCACCATGTATACAAATCACCCCAATAGTGCTAGGGTGTAACTTTGCAGGATTTACAAAATCACCTTTGACTAGCAGAGCAGTGACTGAATCATACACATTTGTTTTTCCATGCGTCCCTGACATGATGCGGTACATAACACTTCTACAAAAAGAGACATGCATTTTTTTTTTTTTAAATACGCATTATCACATTGCATTGATTCATCATTTAGAGAATAGTTAGCAGCAATATGACCTAACGCAAGGCAGCGATAACATTTTATGTGGTCTGTACCCAGTCCTCTAAACAGCCTCATAAACCTTCCTGACCAGTCTCCAGGTCCTGAGCCCATAGTCTCATTATCTGTGGCAACAGTCTTGTGATTTCTCCCCACACCCTTGAACCCTAAAACAGTCTTACTGGATCCTCCAGGTGTTTTTTCACCCCTAGAGACATTATGTGGGGCACGGAGAAGTCCTCAGCAGCATTATATCGCTCCACCAGGTCCACTTGCAGTCTTAGGGTCCCCATGGCTGACCCACTTCCTCAAAGTGGCAGGGAGCTTGCGTAAATAACGTTCCATGACCACACGCTCCACAATTTTAGGTACTGGCAAAGTCTCTGGCTGCAGCCACTTCTTGGCAAGGTGTATTAGGGCAAACATTTGGGAGTGGGGTAGTTTGTCAATACTGTATGACCACCGATGCACCCGTTGAGCCTGGACCACAATGGTACCGCCTAGGCGTGCAAGCTTTCAGTGTCTAAGTTGTGGACAGCATCTGGTTCCAGGTCAAAATAGGCCTTTTAGGGTCCTCCTGTCGAAAGCGTGCTAGCAGTCCTGCCCATTGCTCTTTTTGCCAACCTTCTCAAACGACAACTTTCAAAGTTCCTAGGTAAGCTTCCACATCATCTGTAGGTATTAGCTTGGCACGCATTATTTTCTGTTCCACTGGCAAAGGACCAGTGGACCCCTTCTTTAATTCCACCAGGGCCTCCGCAAACTGGTGATTCGCCTCCTGCTGTGCTGCAGTGGCCTCTGCGACCTGGCGGTTAGTTTCCCGCTACTGGCGGTTGGATTCCTGCTGGGTTGCAGTGGCCTGCAGCTGGGCTTTTAACACATCCTGCTTTATTTATACCACCTGTTGGTGGACATAAGTGGACTGCAAAATCTGGTTTGGAACCAAACCAACATACACATCCATCAATCACCTCACCTAATGTAAAAAAAAAAAAATATATATATATATACACACACTAGTTAGATTTAAGCACTGGAATATCTTCTACTCAACCTTTGACACTCTTGTGTGAGGATCATGATTTTTATAGAAAACATTTTCTAGCTTTCCTGCTTCTAGCCTGTGTTACAATGTTGTAACAATGTATGAATAAACTTTTATGAGATGGCTGGGTTTTTACCTGCGATGATGTAGACAGTGGGGCCATTAAATATGTAAGGAAAGGCTTATACAATATATGATGCCTAATAGTTTTTGACAATCCACAGACAGGCTCAGATGGACTATTAAATGGACAGACAGAATATTTTGTCACATAGGACTGGTAGCCCTTCATTATGCGGCCCACAAAACATATGGCCTGTACAATGCTGAAAGAAGCCCAATGTTCAAAAGTAAGAATGAGGGACAAGCATATTTTTAGGTAGACACTGAAATACTTGTCTAGAAGCGTAACAGCTGAATTTAAGTTATGCTATGTGCTTTCCCATATATAGTACCTAGTTCGCCAGCTAATATTTTGTTGGCACCATAAAGCCCAGTAATGTTGACCTTTGCTAGGATTACTGTCCATTATACATTTGGCTCTGTATCACAGTCTCATCCATTCCCTGGATTGCAAATTCACTTGCTTGCCATTGACTACCCCTCTGGGATAAGATCGTCCTGTTTTGTTTTTTTATAACCCACCACAGAAATTTCTGGGGTCAAGAGTGATAAGTTTATCTGTAGAGTGAATACAAATTAGTTTATGAGTGAAAGACATCCGAGGGAGGATCCAAGGTGGTCTTCTGTTCTCTTTGTTACTCTTGTTAAAAAAAAGAGATGGCACCAACCCAATTTGGGAGCCCCAGAGACGTGTTTAATGGTTATTACCCTTCTGTTGGAATTACAAAAATTGTTAGAGTACACTCCAATGCAGTTTTAGGCCCCAACGCAAGCCAATGACAGGTTTACCACTGGCCAATTAAAGGGTATAATGAGGAACTGTCACTCATGACCCCCCTAGAGTATACAGTATTTTTCATATTTAGGGCTTCCCTGTTAGGCAGGGCTGAGGAGGTGCAGACTTTATCCCTTGAGCTGGATTTTGGGTACCCTGTAAAAATCCAGTTTGTGAAATGTTTATATTGCAACTGATATTTGCTATTGTGTACAGTTATTGTCACTGTAATCTGAATGCTACCCCAATACACGTTTTGCTCTGGCTTTAGTGTGCCAGAGAGTACATGTTTATCTGAAGGGTCACCATCTAGGAACCAGGGAACCCAATTATCCAATGGCTCTATCAGAGACCTCAACATTTTCCACACATCAGTAAGATTATTTGTGTTACGCTGATCACTTTCAAATGTTTATCCAAAAGACTTTAACAAGACAATGACTTAAAGCAAAGAGCAAAGGGCAGCCTGTAAAAAACTGCCAACACAGGTAACATTTTTATTAATGTTAAGTGATGTTGTAATATTTTTAGTAGTGTTAAATTACATAGTTTAATATGCACTTTAGCTGCTTTGCATATTTTACGACCTTGGATCTATATACAACCCACCATCCTTGTCACTAAGGTAAGAGATCTAAAAAGTAGTATAAGAAACTGTTATAGTTGTATCTATAGGACTCGCACTTCCTGATACTTACATTTGGACCTACACTTAGAACACACAAAACAACAAAAGCGTGAGTATATATGTAATGTGTTTATTAATGCAGAATTGGCATATACCATGTTGTCTATAGCCAGCTTTTGCTGGAGTTTGTATAATTCAATACACTCCTATACCTTCAATGCACATGAACACAAAATTGTGCATTTTTGCAAAGTCACTGAGTACCAAAATGCTTATAATTGCATTGAGAGAGGTGTAATGCCGCGTACACACGATCACTTTTTGCGATGAAAAAAAGTTTTCAATCATGAAAAAAAACAACGTTTTTCAAACTTCATTTTCCAAAACGACGTTGCGTACACACCATGGTTTTTGTACAAAGTTCTAGCAAAGCGTGGTGACGTACACCACGTTCGGCGGCACTCTTTTCCATTGAAGCTCGGTCTCATAACTTGCTTCTAAGCATGCGCGGGTTTAAAAATGTCGTTTTCAACGTCGTTTTGCCCACACACCATCACTTTTTATGACACAAAAAACGACGTTTTGAAAAACGACACAAAAAATTCAAGCACATGATCAATTTAAATGACGTTTTAAAAAAGGTAGTTTTTTTCCATCGCAAAAAGTGATCGTGTGTACGCGGCATAAGAGAACCACTGTGTGAGTTGAGAGCTGTCAGGAAATGTGTGAGCAACTGGACACTACAAAACACTGCTGGGAAATGTAGAAACAACTACTAGGCACTGCTGGCACAGGATTAACTCCTATCGGGTGCTGGGCTACTGGGCATTAGACATGCGTATTTGTTTTCGTCCGAATGCATTTTTGTCCGAATTTCGGGTGTACTTGTTATCGTTTTAACAAACTAAAACAAACGTGCAGAATCCGAAATCCGAAAGTTCCGACATAAAAAAATGCTTTATTTTCGTTTTCATTGCTACAACAGTTCGATATAGATAGGAGATTCGACATGACACTGACAATAGCAACCTGTGGTCGAATGTGCTTAATCTTAATTCTATTAGTCCAAGATTATTCAACATAGAGAGGAAAGATTCAACATAGAGAGAAAAGATTCAACATTATAGAGACTAGGGTTGTCCCGATACCGATACTAGTACCGAGTATTTGCGGGAGTACTTGTACTCGCGCAAATGCTCCCGATGCTTCTGCTGATACTTTTTTTGTATTTATCAACATGTTCTGTGAAAATTCTTTGAGTTTTTTACTACTGCGTGACAAGCAAATAAAACATTTTTATTAATTTTTACTCATTTTTATTCTTTTATAATGTCTTGAGTTAGAGTTCTTCATGATTCTAAAGAAAATATCCTTAGTCTGTATTGTGGTTTGAAAACTGTCACATGACATTTAAAAAAAGTATCGGTATTCGGTATCGGCGAGTACATGAAAAAAAGTATCAGTACTTGTACTCGGTCCTAAAAAAGTGGTATCGGGACAACCCTAATAGAGACAGTGTTTGGGGTAGACCATTTGACATCAACGATTAAGGCCTCGTACACACGATCAAATCGATCGTGTGTACGGCCGAGCCGACGGATTTGGCCACCCGACAGATTTCAAAGCATGCTTTGAAATCTATCGGGTGGCAATCCGCCCGACATGTCTGCTGGTTAGTACACTTACCAGCAGACATGTCGTCCCGCACCGCCGCCGAATGGATTCGGCGCATGCGCGGAAGTGTTTTACTTCCTGGTGCAGTGACGTGGCGGCGTCAACGTCACCGCCACGTCACCGACACGTCAGCGCGCCGTCTGCAGGCGGGGATTTTGGTTTGCTCGTGTGTACACGCGAGCAAACCAAAATCCCAGCAGACAGATTTGTTCAAATCTGTCGGACGGACAGATTTGAACAAATCTGTCCGCTCGTGTGTATGGGGCCTCAGATTCAATGAAGCAGAGAAAAACATACAAACGTTGAATCTGTCATTGAAGGCTTATGGTGTCTGTTGAAAGTTCTAAGAAGATTCGACAAGCAGCTAAACTGTGCGACACCAAAATCATACATTTTCGGTCAAATGCTCGGCCCATAGGACATAGAGAAATTTGATTGTTAGTTGACTAGTAATAACATGCGACTGGAAATGTCTGATTACGGCATTGTACAGTTTCATTGCTCAGTCAGATCTTCTTAGAACATTCGACAGACACCATAAGCCTTCAATTGACAGATTAAACCTTAATTAATTCGGATTTTTGGACAAATGCATTTTATAATGAAACAAAAATAAATAAAAACGAATTTCGGGAGTAAAATACATTTATTTGACATAAACGAAATTCTGAAACAAAATATTTCAGTGTGCACATGTCTACTGGGCATTGTGATTGCACAGCTGGACATTGTAATGACAAATACTAGGCACTATGATAACACTGCTGGGCACTAAATTAAAAACATACCACCTTAGCGCATTTGGTGTCACCGCACGTGTGCTGTTACATACCACCTTAGCGCATTTGGTGTCACCGCACGTGTGCTGTTATATACCACCTGAGCGCAATTGGTGTCACCGCACCTGTGCTGTTATATACCACCTGAGCGCAGTTAGTGTCACTGTACGTGTGTTGTTATATACCACCTGAGCGCATTCGGTGTCACCGCACCTGTGCTGTTATATACCACCTGAGCGCAGTTAGTGTCACTGTATGTGTGCTGTTACATACCACCTGAGCGCAGTTAGTGTCACCGCACCTGTGCTGTTATATACCACCTGAGTGCAGTTAGTGTCACTGTACGTGTGCTGTTACATACCACCTGAGTGCAGTTAGTGTCACCGCGCCTGTGCTGTTATATACCACCTGAGCGCAGTTAGTGTCACTGTACATGTGCTGTTATATACCACCTGAGCGCAGTTGGTGTCACCGTACGTGTGCTGTTACATACCACCTGAGCGCAGTTAGTGTCACCGCACCTGTGCTGTTATATACCACCTGAGCGCAGTTAGTGTCACTGTACGTGTGCTGTTATATACCACCTGAGCGAATTTGGTGTCACTGCACCTTTGCTGTTATATACCACCTGAGCGCAGTTAGTGTCACTGTACGTGTGCTGTTACATACCACCTGAGCGCAGTTAGTGTCACTGTACGTGTGCTGTTATATACCACCTGAGCGCAGTTAGTGTCACTGTACGTGTGCTGTTATATACCACCTGAGCGCAGTTAGTTTCACCCCACCTGTGCTATTATATACCACCTGAGCGCAGTTAGTGTCACTGTACGTGTGCTGTTACATACCACCTAAGCGCAGTTCGTTTTACCGCACCTGTGCTGTTATATACCACTTGAGCGCATATAGTGTCACCGCACATGTGCTGTTATATACCACCTGAGCGCAGTTAGTGTCACTGTACATGTGCTGTTATATACCACCTGAGTGCAGTTAGTGTCACCGCACCTGTGCTGTTATATACCACCTGAGCGCAGTTGGTGTCACTGTACGTGTGCTGTTACATACCACCTGAGCGCAGTTAGTGTCACTGTACGTGTGCTGTTACATACCACCTGAGCGCAGTTAGTGTCACCGCACCTGTGCTGTTATATACCACCTGAGCGCAGTTAGTGTTACTGTACGTGTGCTGTTACATACCACCTGAGCGCAGTTTGTGTGACTCCGCTTGTGCTGTTACATACCACCTGAACGCAGTTGGTGTCACTGTACGTGTGCTGTTACATACCACCTGAACGCATAAATATGTCTGGAAGGACAACAAAGAGAGGCAGAGAGTCACGAGGGCAAGCAGGCTCTGCATGTAGAGGTAACGCTGGTAGTGTATGTGGTGCATCCTCTTCAGCACGTGGCCGTGGCCGCTCGTCCTTCTTTTCGGGAGCTGGCCGTGTTGAGCCTCAACATGCAGAGAAATTAGTAGAGTGGATGAGCAAGCCGTCCTCATCCTCTCTCAGGCGCCGTACACACGGCCGAGGTTCTCGCTGAAAATCAGCGAGAACCTCGCTGGAATGCACATTCCAGCGAGGACCTCGGCCGTGTGTACGGTCTCGGCGAGCTTCCCGTCGGACTGATCAAAGTTTATCTGGCAAAGCAGCTGCCAAGGCGTCCTCTTCCCTCTGCACAATGGCTTCACACAATACTTCCCTAGTACCACCATGTCCTCCGGAGGAGTCCCCCGAACTGTTTCAACACAGTGTTGGGTACATGCTGCAGGAAGATGCGCAGCGTTTTGAAGACTCCGATGACGGAACACTGATAGAGGAAGGCATTGATGTGAGCCCAGGGAGAGGGGGTGTCCGAGAGGGACAACAATTTGTCAGTGATGATGTTCCCCAGATGGAGCATACTGCCAGGTTGTTGACAGTGATGATGAGGGAGGGGATGATGAGGTCACTGACTCTACCTGGGTGCCTGATAGGAGAGAGGAGGAGGAGGAGGAGGAAGAGGACGAGGCACAGGCACATCTCCAAAGAGGCAGGATGCCCTCCAGGGGTCAGCTTAAGGTCACACCCACTGCATTACAGCGCACATCTACGGCGCTTGTGCATGGCGCTGCTGTGTCTGACCGGTACAGCAAAAGTTATTTGGTGTGGGCCTTTTTTGAAACATGTCCACAAGATCGTACCTTTGCTATTTGCAACTTATGTCGCAAGCGTATCTCGCTTGGCCAAAACATCAACCGCCTGGGTACCACATGCTTGTCCAGACATATTTATAGGAATTTTTTTTTTCACTTTAAGCATCATTAAAATGGCTGCTCCGGAAAAAACGGCCGTTTAAAAAAAAAAATTCCATTGATACATGTTCCCTGGGGCAAGACCCGGGTTCTGAACAACGTTTTCCAACATTTAATTGAATTTTGGTCTTTAAAATGATCGTTTTTGAATTCGGACGTTCGGGTCCCATAGACTTCAATGGGGTTCGAAATATTCGTGCGAACCCGCGGTCTGTTTGAACGTTCTGGTGCGAACCGAACCCGGGGGTGTTCGGCTCATCCCTACTGGTGATCAGGCCAGGAAATAAGTACAAAAGCTTACAAAAGAAAACAAATGCAGCCACCACATCTAAGAATTGGTAAGCTGCAGTGTAGCACATTTTGGGGTTTAATACGACTTTATCAGCTACTGGGTATTGAACTACTAGGCTCTATAAAGTTAACTACTGAGCAGTATTTTTGCTGGGCACAGTAAAAGAACAGCTGGGTATTATGAAAACTCTGCTGGGCACAGGATTAACAATTGCTATCAGCTACTGGGTATTAAGCTACTGGGCACTGTGATAACAATACTGGTCACTGTAATATCAACTGCTGGGCACTGTAATAACAACTGGGCACTGTGAAAACTGTTGGGCACTGTTAAAACTGTGCCCAACAGCTACAACAGTCCCCATTAGTTACAACTACTGGGCACTGACAGAAGCACTGTTTACTGTGAGAGCAGCAGGACATGTTGAGAAATGCTTGGCACTGTGAGAGGGCTGGTCTAGGGTCTGAAGCATTGGTCATCAAAAAAAATAAAATAAATTGTTATGGAAAATAACCAACAAATTTGAGCATGTCTCCACATGGAAATGCAACACGGTGCACATCTTGCTCCTTGTATATGTTCCTTGAGCAACTATTTAAGGGTGAATACTGTTTTGCAAGATATGAGCAACTTGTTTGTTTGGAAGCCCTGGTTATGGATCTAAAGAATCAAATGGCAACATTGTGGACCATTACCAACTTGGAGAGCAGTCTAAACCTTATCCATAAGATGATGAAGTGCTGAAGAGACTGTCGGTGACCTAGGAGTTGTCTCCTACGTCTAAGGGAGACCCAAGCTCCAGGCTGGGCTTGAGATGGCTTAAGAGGATCTTATTCAGCAGAGCGGTTTGACATAGCAGCCGGAGGTCTGGTAGTGCCTGCAAACTGTGTCTAGAACTGATTCCAGCTACACTAAGAGTGGATACACTCCTGCATGCAGTTTGCCTCAATTTTTGTTATGCTATTTCCACAGGGGCTCCTAGTCTGTAATGGACTTATGCTTCTAAATCCACAAAGGATAGTGTGAGGATATAAAAAGGAAGCATTTAAGGATCTTTTTGTACAGAATACAGTTGTCCCCTGTTCTTGTTGTTCTTTGCTTCAAATTGGGCATCCCTTAAATCCATTTACCCCATCCAAGTTGTTACCCCTAATAAAAGAAACTGACTTCTTGTGTTTGGATGCAAGCAGAAAATTCATGTTGTCTGGCTGTACAGAAATCGGGGAACCAGCAGCCCCTATTGGGATAGTGCTACAGTTGAAATACAAATAATGGAAGAAAATGTTGATATAAAAAATGTAGAGGAAAAGGGTCATCATCAGCTATTCAAAACTACAAGGAATGCAATAAAATTACAAGAACTCAATCAGAGCAGCTAAATAAATTATGAAAAACATACTACTACAGGAAGTATAAGGAATCCTGAAAAATTATTCAAAAATATCATTAGTTAAAAGGTTAAGGGCAGTATTTTCTCTTTGCTTATACAGATGGAAAAGATGGGTCTAATAGTCAAAGCAGTAATGTTAATATAATCAAAACTCTCTTTAAAATTTTAAAATTTGATTTGCCTCCTTGATAGACAAACTGCATATTTCCTATTTGTCAAAATTGGGTGGCTCCACCCAATTTTGAAGCCCAAATTATGGGTGTTCCTGTGGGGGGGGAGGAACAGCCAGCACAGAACCATGCCCCCCCCCCCCAAGTTTATGCTTGCTCTCACCACCCTTGCTATCTTCTCTAGTAGTTCCAAAGTCATTTGTGCAAAGAACTCATTAATCCAATAGTTAATTTCATTTTTTTTTATTAAAGTTCAAGAAAGCAGCAGTGACTTAAAGCCTAAATCTCTCCAAAAACAAAAATCTTGTCAGTGCTATAATAGGAATAATAGGGCCTCAGGATCAGTAAATCCATGTGTAGGTTCAAAGCAGGCTCCTTTTCAATCTTGTTAATAAGGATAAGTAGCCACCACTTTCACATCACACACTACACAGCCTTCCTTCCCAAATCAATTTGGGGAAAATCTGTACTGAAAAATAAGCATAAGAGGGCACACCAGACTTTTTTTAACCCCTTAAGGACCGCCGCATGTACATATACGTCAGCAGAATGGCACGTACAGGCACATTTGCGTACCTGTACGTCCCTGCCTAGATGTGGGTGGGGGGTCCGATCGGACTCCCCCCGGTACTTTTGCGGTGGTCCAGTTTGCTGTGGGAGAGATCTGGGACGAGGGGGCGGCTGTTAGTTTTTGTACGCCCCCTCCGGATCGCTCCCAGCTAATGCGCGTCCTCCCCACCCTGCACTTCCTCTGCCTGTATAATGTAAACACAGGCAGAGGAAGTGATGTCAGCTCTCCTCTCGGCGGTATTTTCAATCTGCCGAGAGGAGAGAAGACATCACAAGTGAGTTGCACCAACAGTACACTGACACCACACACATAGGCACATTTAACCCCTTCCGATCACCCTCCCCACCCCCCTGTCACAGTGTCACTGAATGCAGTGATCATATATTTACTGATCACTGCATTTAGTGTCAGTGTGACAGTTAGTGTGACAGGCAGTTAGTGTTAGGTCGAGGGTAGCCCCGTACCCCCCTAATAAAGTTATATCCCCTTGATCTCCACCCTAGTTAACCCTTTCACCCCCTATTGCCAGTGTCACTAAGCGATCATTTTTCTGATCGCTGTATTAGTGTCACTGTTGCCGCTAGGTAGCTAGTTTTTTTTTTATTGCGATTTTTTTTTACTAAAGACATGTGGCTGAATACATTTTTGCCTAAATGTTTGACTAAAATTTAGTTTATTTGATCTGTCTTATAACAAAAAGTAAATAATATTTTTTTTTTCAAAAATGACGCTTTATTTTTGTTTATAGCGCAAAAAATAAAAATCGCAGAGGCAATCAAATACCATCAAAAGAAAGCTCTATTTGTGGGAAGAAAAGGACGCAAATTTTGTTTGGAAGCAGTGCCGAATTGTAAAACGCCTCTGGGCATTTAGCAGCATATTGGTCCGGGGCTTAAGTGGTTAAATAAAATGAAAAGAATGCCAATGTACTCACAAAAATACACAATAAGGTGCATGTATCAATTCTCATCAGACCACTCAGAGAATAGGTTCTGGAACTTCCCCATTGTGAGCAGTGGCGGCTGGTGCTCAATTTTTTTGGGGGGGGCGCAAACGAAAAAAAAAAAAATTGCAGCCTCACTGGGCCCATCAATTATAACCACTGTGCCATCCAACGCAGCCACTGTGCCATGCCATCAAATGCAGCCATTGTGCCATCAATTGTCACCATTGTGCCATGCCATCAAACGCAACCACTATGCCATGCCATCAAAACGCAACCACTGTGCCATCAAAACGCAACCACTGTGCCATGTCATCAAATGCAGTCACTGTGCCATCAATTGTCACCATTGTGCCATGCCATCAAACGCAACCACTATGCCATGCCATCAAAACGCAACCACTGTGCCATCAAAACGCAACCACTGTGCCATGTCATCAAATGCAGTCACTGTGCCATGTCATCAAATGCAGTCACTGTGCCATGCCATCAAACACAGCCACTATGTCATCAATTGTCACCACTATGCCATGCCATCAATTGTTACCACTGTGCCATCAATTGTCACCACTGTGCCACCAATTGTCACCACTGTGCCCATCAATTGTCACTGTCCAGACATCCCTCCCCCCGGAGCTTTATATTATAACCTGCTGTGACTTGTAGTTCTCCATCGTCTCCTGGGGCTCAGGTGCATGCAAGCCACTATTTCGGCAGCACATAAGAATGATGAGCAGAGAAGCAGAGAGTGGAATGTAATGAAAGCCATTATTCAGTCAGTGAGCGAGGAGGGGGGGGGCTGGTGGATCGTGGCAGCTACTATTTCAGCACTGTGCATTACTCCCGAGGGGGCGGCGCCCTCTATGGAAGGGGCCGCCACTGCTTGTGAGTCACTTCTTGTCTCCCTTCCCTACGCGCACCTCTGAAGCACCATCCATTGGTTTCACCCCCTACTCACCTTCCGGCACCACCTCATTTCGAGAATACAGAGCCAAGTTTTATTATGTTGTGCTAAGAAATGTGTATGGAATTTGGTAATGATAAAAAGAAATGCAGTATGGCATAGGCCACCACACAAAAATAGACCCCCCAGCAGCCAGCTCCAACACATCCAAGCACCCCTTGCCATAACATACATTCAGTGCTGGAGGTGCCGGAACTGCTTTGACCCACGTTCTTGCTGAAAAAAAAGCCCTGGATATAATGACTAATGACATCTCAGGTTCATCCTCACAGTGTATGCATCCCTAGATATGGTCTAAGAAGACATTCTTATCATATCTCCTCCCCAGTACTTTAAATTAAACTCACTCCAAGGGTGAGGACACACTGAGCTGTTGAGTTCCCATGTTAAGTCAAAAGACTATCAAGAATTAGGTCTTATGGAGTCAAGCCAGAGGTAGCTAGCCAGCATCCCCAGATCTTAGACCCCTTTCACACTGAGGAGTTTTCAGGCAGTACAGCGCTAAAAATAGCGCTGCTATACCACCTGAAAAATGCCTTCACTGCCTACTCAATGTGAAAGCCCGAGGGCTTTCACACTGAGGCGATGCGCTGGCGGGAGAGAAAAGAAATCTCCTGCCAGCAGCATCTTTGAAGCGGTGAGAGGAGCAGCGTGTATGCCGCTCCTTCCCATTGAAAACAATGGGAAACTGCGGCAATACCGCCCGCAATGTGCCTCTGCAGAGGCGCATTGTGGGCGGTATTAACCCTTTATCGGCCGCTAGTGGGGGTTAATACCGCACCGCTAGTGGCCAATTCCCGCGGCAATCCCAGCTGCTATTTTTAGCGGCGCTATACCCCCAGTCTGAAAGGGGCCTTATTGAACCAGGTCGGTGGCCTCTATGCTGATCTCTAAATTTGGAGAGGTTTGAGAGATCCAATGTTGCAAGATCAGCTTTCGAGCTTGGAACAGTGCTCTGGACACCGCCTCTCTGACATATTTGTCTGTTATAACCTCATCCAGTATACCCAATAAGCATGGTTTAGGGTCAAGAGAGAAAGTTACTTGAAAAGTATTGTTGATGGCGGTTACTATACCAGTCCAAAAGGAGATGTTGAAAGAGAGAAAGTTACCGCTCTAGGTGGACTGAGTTAGGATGATCAGTATGGTCTCAGGAGATCAAGGGTGCTGGCAATGCACGAGGCAACAAATGGAAAAAGAAAATATGGACAGCCGCACTCCAAAAAACCTTGATGGTTGTCTTTATTTAAAAAAGGAAAAATGCACTACAAGTCACAGCACACAACACAGTAGTAAAACACTGATGCGTTTCGCACTATAAATTAGTGCTTAATCATAGCTGACAATTATAAAACATCACATCTAATATATAGCAAACTTTCAAAGACATGTGATCAATGCTAACCCCTGATAGGTCAAAACTAATTGACCAATGGGGTTGCCAGATCTGTGTGTGTGAATATGTGCGCATATGTGCAAAAACAGGGGGATAATAAAAGACTTTAGTCATCCCCCTACTTGTAGCATTGAAGGGTATCTTTACGCAACCTTTATGCAATTTTCATGCAACTTTTGTTTGTGAATCAACCCATACAGGCATTCACATCTTACAATGGGAACATTGCACATCCGATGCTATGGATACTAGGCATTGAATTCATGTGCACATGTTCCTTTGCATATAATTTTTTGTCAATTGACATTTTTATATGTACTGTATATTCATTATCCCTTTCCTTAATTGCCCCTCTAATCATGTTGATATGAACCTTTTATTAGGTTCGTCGGGTGTAATGTGCCTGGAAATAATTTCGGCACACACATATATAAGGGAGATAATAATTATACAACTATATATACATATTGGAACGCTCACATCGCTATATGTGTGCATTTTTCACGCGCACACCTACAGGATCATAGTTATTTGCCGGGGGGGGGGGGGGGGGACCCATGCTATTTTTCTCAATGATTTCTCAATGATTTTCATCCATATTGCATGGACCAGAAATTACATTAAAGTGGAGGTTCACCCAAAAATCAACTATCTGCCATTCGATCCAGCATATTGCTGACATCTGCAGTATGCTGTTTGTTTGTTTGTTTTTTGTACTAATTGTTTTATCAGGCTTTCTTATCTGGCTCCGAGCGGGGGTTCCTGCGGGGAATAGGCGTTCCTAAGGGAAGCCTAGTTGATTGAAGGGCTAGTAAAACGCGTCACGCCTTCCGAATATAGCCGAAGTGACACTCGGCTTTTTACGGCGCTATATGGCGCCTGCCGTGTAGAGCTGACTGCGCAGGCGCCGTAAATTGCCGAGCGTCACTTCGGCTATTTTCGGAATGCGCAACGCGCTTTACTAGCCTGTCAATCAACTAGGCTTGCCCTAGGAACGCCTATACCCGGAAGGAATCCCCGCTCGGTGCCAGATAAGAAAGCCCCGATAAAACGATAAGTACAAAAAAAAAACAGCATACTGCACATGTCAGCAGTATGCTGGATCTAATGGTAGATAGTTGATTTAGGGTGAATCTCCGCTTTAAAGCCTCAAGCAGTTTTAAATTTCTTTTTTCCTTATGGTAATCTAATTTTGTGCAGGGACAGTTATAAACAGAGGAAACACATCCCACTTCACAGGCATACTATAGACACCCAGCAGGTACGATATTTAACCTCCCTGGCGGTAAGATTATATCAGATTTTAGGTGCTGAAAGAGGTACCATTATTTGCAAGGAAATTTGGCGTTTTATATTGTAGGCCTGTAATTCTTAGGAATAACTCACTTAAATCTGACCAAACAAGAGTCTAGTAGACATCCCGGGTATGAATTTTTTTTTAAAACAAAATTAAAATATTATAAATAATTATAACAAATAATAATATAATTATAATAAAAATGATTCAATAATGTAATCAACTCAAAAATCACTGAAATTTGCTCAGTTGCAGAATTGTCGCTGTCATTACTTTTATTTTTTTATGACGAATTTCCCCCCAAAAATTCGCTATCACTCAATTCTGCAAGTGATTATATTTTATTATCGCTGTTTTCTAGCTGCTCTAAAACCACTTTTGACATAAAAGGGACACTTTTTGGTTGCTATGGACAATCTACAGTTTGCAGGCAAAAAAAACAGTTTTTATTAAAAAAAACGAACATGTAGTGCACAGGGCAGACCACAAAGGACAAGGGGTGTGTGTATTTTTTACATACAGTACTGTAATCTATAAGATTACAGTGTACTGTATGTAATGTGTTTGTTTACTTTTTTGAATTTGGTGCCGATCTCTGCCCCCCGTGCGTCGTAACATCGCAGGGAATGGAGATTGGTGGCACATGGGGACACTGTGTGAATCAAGCGAGGACCCGCTCGCTCACACATCTCTCACGCGGAGAGGCATCGCTGGATCTAGGGACAAGGTAAGTAAACCTTGCCTGTGGATGCTGCCTCAGGGTTACCGATCGCAGCACAAAAATGTAACCCCGAGTCAGACTTGGGAATACCGAGTCAGACTCGGGGTTACACATCAATAAAATCACTGCTCCAGAAAAAACAACCGTTTTTAAAACTTTTTTTCCATTGATACATGTTCCATGGGGCAAGACCCGGGTTCTCAACACCGTTTTACGACAATAACTTGCATTTAGCCTTTAAAATAAGTACTTTTGAATTTGAACGTTCAAGTCCCACAGACTCCAATGGGGTTCTAAAAGTTTGCACAAAAGTTTGGTCCGTTCGAAGGTTCTGGTGCGAACCAAACGGGGGGTCTACAGATCATCCCTAATATAATACACACACAGACAGGTCCGTCTTTAAGGCAGGGCAAAAGGGGAAGCTGCCCTGGGCCCTGTCATTGTTGTGGGGCCCAAAGCAGCTGCCTCATACTTGCCAACTATCCCAGTTTAAATTCCCTTGTCCCTTGACGTTTTAGTCCCTAGCTGTGTCCTGATATCTCAGTGTGAAGTGCTGCTACTAATGCTGTCTTATTGTTGTGTACAAATGACTCACCCGCAGAATAACCGTCATTCATATGTAAATACAGGGAGCATTCATATGTAAATATTGACTATATTCATATGTAAATAAAGGCGGCATTCATATGTACAGTATATCATGCCCCTCTGCAGTGAAGAGATGATGTGCTGTAACCTCTAGCAACCAATCAGTGAGCAGTATTACTGTACAGTAATCTCTAGCAACCAAGCAACAAGATGAAATCATGTGCTGTAACCTCTAGCAACTAATCAGTGAGTCGTAATGTGTGCTGAAACCTCTAGCATCCAGTTAGTAAGTGGTAATTGTATGCTGTAACCTCTGGCAACCAATCACAATCACTGCCTGATCTGATAAGCCCCGTACACACGGCCGAGGTTCTCGGCAGAAACCAGCGAGAACCTCGCTGGGAGCCGCATTCTGCCGAGAACCTCGGGCGTGTGTACGCTCTCGGCGAGCCCCGCCCGTCGGGAAACCCGTCGAGCAAATAGAGAATAGAGACAATAGAGAATATTTGCTCGACGGCCCGTCGGGATGAATGGCTGGTTGCCTTTCCCGACGGGCGGGTCGCCGATTCTGCCGGCCGGCAGAGAACCTGCAGAGAAGGAATGTCATCTGGGAGGTCACCTAGATGATTGACGTCCGTTCCCCCCCGGCGGATAAGGCCCCGCCCCCATATTGCGTAGGCGCGCATGAGACACGGCATATAGAGCCGACTCTGATTATACCAAACTTACCAGACCATCAATTCAAAAGGTTTGACATCTGTAGATAAGGGGGGACTGGTACAGACTGTAACAAACTGTGTAGTGTTGTCTCTGTATAATGAGACCAAAGGGCTTATTCACATTTCCGGTGGAATTATATATCTTAAATTGTTTCTTTCAAATATCTTTACAATATATCGGTATTAGTAATTCATATATAAACTGGGTAAATACATAGATATTATTATTATTAGAAAGCTGCAGGTATATATATATTCTTATGGTGTGAGAGTCATTGGGGGCTGTATTTGTCAAGTGCAAGTTAAAAGTTATTCTAAATGATTTCAGCTAATAGAAATATGTGGGATAAGCTTTCCCAAGACATTAATCTAGACCAGCCGCCGGTATGACTGAAAAACTTGACATGTGTTTGCCAGTTTTTGACAATTAATGGTGTTTTGTGAGTCTTAAAATCACAGGATATCGTAAATTATCTTAGACTGAAGTGGAAATAATATTAGAAATTAATATGCTAATACGCTACTGCCCTCTGGTGGTAAAAATATGTAATTATTCAAGATGGCGTTTTTAGTTAGTTACTATGAAAACCAACTAAAAACATCGTCATTTGATGTCGTCAGTCACGTTGCTATGACACACATACACACACACTTTTGAGAGTAAGATAAAAGTAGCAGCTAATATAGCAGGAGGAAAACTTGATCTCTGGGAAAGCTCGCTCTGAAAAGATGTCTGGAGAACTCTCTCTCTGAAAAGATCTCTCTCAGGCCCCGTACACACGTACGAGAACTTTGTCAGGCTAAACTTATCGTTCCGCCCAACGAGGTTCTCGGCCGGCTGTCGAGTTCGTCGACCAGGCTGTCGAAAAAGGCGTCGAGCCATTAGTCACGATGGCCCATCGAGGAAATAGAGAACCTGCTCTCTATTTTGGCTTGACGCCTTGCTCAACAGTTTGCTTGGCGAAAACATACACACGATCGAGCTTCTCGGCAGAATCGAGCTTCTCGCTGGATTCTGCCGAGAAGCTCGGACGTGTGTACGGGGCTTCAGGGGTTTACATCTGTAGGAAGCTGGAAGGAGGAGATCTTGAAAGCAAACATGTAGCAATGTTTGAAGAGGTCCCTTTATGGGACTCGTAACAGAATCTTCTCAAACTGACAGACTCTTAAAATACTGGTAACGTATTAGTTTATTTATTTTACCTTTTGGTAATGGAATTGGTTTTGCATACACATAACTAAAACCATTTAAATATATATGGCAAAGCAATTTGGAGTTATCTTATTTTTAACCGCAGTATGAAATAATTATATTCCAAATATTAAGGAGACATAAACAATTTTTGTTTGTCTTTAACCACTTTATTACTGGGCACTTAAACCCCCTTCGTGCCCAGACCAATTTTCAGCTTTCAGCGCTGACGCATTTTGAATGACAATTGCGCGGTCATACAACACTGTACCCAAATTATATTTTTATCATTTTTTCCCCACAAATAGAGCTTTCTTTTGCTGGTATTTGATCATCTCTGCGATTTTTATTTTTGCGCTATAAACAAAAAAAAGACAATATTTTTTACTTTTTGTTATAATAATATCCCAATTTTTTTTTTTAAAACATATTTTTTTCCTCAGTTTAGGCCGATACGTATTCTTCTACATATTTTTGTTTAAAAAAAAAAATCACAATAAGCGTATATTGATTGTTTTGCACAAAATTTATAGCGCTTACAAAATAGGGGATAGATTTATGATTTATTTTTTTATTTTTTACTAGTAATGGCGGCGATATGCAATTTATTTATTTTTTTGTCAGGCCTGCGATATTGCGGCAGACATATTGGACACTTTTGACACAAATTTGGGACCATTCACATTTATACAGCGATCAGTGCTATAAAAATGCACTAATTACTGTATAAATGTGACTGACAGGGAAGGGGTTAACACTAGGGGGGCATGGAAGGGATTAAATGTATTCCCTGGGTGTGTTCTAACTGTGTGGGGGGACTGACTGGGGGACGTGACCGATGCTGTGTCCCTATGTACAAGGGACACAGCATCTGTCTCCTCTCCCTGACAGGATGTGGAGCTCTGTGTTTACACACAGAGCTCCACGTCCCTGCTCTGTCACCGCCGATCGCGTGCACCCGGTGGACATCGCGGCCGCCAGGTACACGCTTTGGATCCTCAGCAATGTGCCGGCACAGTGTTTACCCGCTGCGCGCCACCCAGTGGTAATGTAAACAAAAGGACGTCCAAAGACATCCACCTGACACTTGAGAGCCGCGCTGTGGGTGTCTTTTGTCTATAGAGCGGCCCTCTAGTGGTTAAAAAGCTAAATGCCAACAGTTGTACAATGGTTTTAGGGTGATGTCTGTGTAAAATAAATTCTCCCTAAATTTAATAAAGGCTTTGATCAAATTATCAAACTATGCATAATATAACATTTTGTTTATGCATTTAAGAGGGTTTGTTTGTTTTTGAGAAAGATAACAAAGTGTCAATGTAAACATGAACGTCACGGGAAGTTATTCACTAAGTCCATGATGTCACGGAAGGTTATTTTACAATTTACCAGGTTTTAAATATACAAGGATGATTTAAGTAAGAACTGTGAATATACCTAGTCATATAATGTAAATATTATCTGAACATTTAACCATCATTTATCTCTGATTGTAAAAGTATATCAATTATTTGTTTTATCGCAAATTATACCTGATTTTAATTTTGCACTATATAGTTAATAAACATATATATTTTAAATATTGATTTGTGTTACTTGTCTTCAAACTAGCACAGATCAAAGAACTTAGAATTTCTTGGTTGATATTGTAGGAAATTGTAAATCTTCCAAAAACAAGATTTGCATATTTCCATGAATATAACACTATTTTAATATTTCAGTATAAACATTCTGACAGTATTTGGAGGCACTATGTTGAAATATGTCAATGATTCTGACACAGTAAACTGATTTTAAGTCTAGCTGATATTTATTATATGCCTCAGAGCAGGCGGAGAGCAAAATTTGATGGTGGGGGCCCAAGAATTTTTTTTGCCCAGGGTTCAATCAACATTAAAGACAGCCCTGTATATATCTATATACAGTACATACCAAAAGTTTGGACACACCTTCTCATTCCAAGAGTTTTCTTTATTTTCATGCCTATGAAAATTGTAGAGTCACACTGAAGGCATCAAAACTATGAAATAACACATGTGGAATTATATACATAACAGAAAAGTGTGAAACAACTGAAAATATGTAATTTTCTAGGTTCTTCAAAGTAGCCACCTTTTGCAGCAGACACATCTCTAGAACAGTGTTTTTCAACTCCAGTCCTCAAGGCACACCAACAGGTCAAGTTTTCAGGATTTCCCTCAGATGAAATGGCTGTGGTGATTACTAAGGCAGTGAAACTGATCAAATCACCTGTGCAAAATAATGGAAAGCCTGAAAACATGACCTGTTGGTGTGCCTTGAGGACTGGAGTTGAAAAACACTGCTCTAGAACAACTGATAAGAGGAGACTGTGTGAATCCGGCCTTCATGGTAGAATATCTGCTAGGAAACCACTGCTAAAGAAAGGCAACAAGCAGAAGAGACTTGTTTGGGCTAAAGAACACAAGGAATGGACATTAGACCAGTGGAAATCTGTGCTTTGGTTTGATTTGGACAATTTGAGATCTTTGGTTCCAACCACCGTGTCTTTGTGCGACGCAGAAAAGATGAGCGGATGGACTCTACATGCCTGGTTCCCACCGTGAAGCATGGAGGAGGATGTGTGATGGTGTGGGGGTGCTTTGCTGGTGACACTGTTGGGGATTTATACTGAACCAGCATGGCTACCACAGCATCTTGCAGCGGCATGCTATTCCATCCGGTTTGCGTTTAGTTGGACCATCATTTATTTTTCAACCGGACAATGACCCCAAACACACCTCCAGGCGGGGGAAGGGCTATTTGACCAAGAAGGAGAGTGATGGGGTGCTGCGCCAGATGACCTGGCCTCCACAGTCACCGGACCTGAACCCAATCGAGATGGTTTGGGGTGAGCTGGACCGCAGAGTGAAGGCAAAAGGGCCAACAAGTGCTAAGCGTCTCTGGGAACTCCTTCAAGACTGTTGGAAGACCATTTCAGGTGACAAGAGAATGCCAAGAGTGTGCAAAGCAGTAATCAAAGCAAAAGCTGGCTACTTTGTTATGTATATAACACTTTTTTGTTATGTATATAATTCCACATGTGTTAATTCATAGTTTTGATGCCTTCAGTGTGACTCTACAATTTTCATAGTCATGAAAATAAAATAAAAAACTCTTTGAATGAGAAGGTGTGTCTAAACTTTTGGTCTGTACTGTGTATATATATATATATATACACACCCACACTATATTACCAAAAGTATTGGGACACCTGCCTTTACACACACTTGAACTTTAATGGCATCCCGATCTTATGCCGTGTACACACGATCACTTTTTGTGATGAAAAAAAACGACGTTTTCAAAAACGTCATTTAAAATGATCGTGTGTGGGCAAAACGACGTTTTATGTCTTCAAAAAAACGACCAAAAAAAATTCGAACATGCTTGAATTTTTTGTGTTGTTTTTCAAAATGTAATTTTTTGTGTCATAAAAAATGGTCGTGTGTGGGCAAAACGACGTTAAAAACGTCGTTTTTAAACCCGCGCATGCTCAGAAGCAAGTTATGAGACGGAGCTTCAATGGAACAGAGTGCCGTCGAACGTTGTGTACGTCACCACGCTTTGCAAGAGCATTTTGGAAAAACGATGGTGTGTATGCAACGTCGTTTTGGAAAATGAAGTTTGAAAAACGTCGTTTTTTTTTATCACAAAAAGTGATCATGTGTACGCGGCATTAGTCCGTAGGGTTCAATATTGAGTTTGCCCACTCTTTGCAGCTAGAACAGCTTCAACTCTTCTGGGAAGGCTGCCCACAAGGTTTAGGAGTGTGTTGGGAATGTTTGACCATTCTTCCAGAAGTGCATTTGTGAGGTCAGGTATTGATGTGGACGAGAAGTCCTGGCTCGCAGTCTCCACTCAAATTCATCCCAAACTCGCTCAGCCACACTATATTGCCAAAAGTATTGGACCATCCCTTCAAATCATTTGGTAGAGGGGGGATTATGGTGTGGGGTTGTTTTTAAGGTGTTGGGCTTGGCCCTGTAGTTTCAGTGGAAGGAACTTTTAAAGGCACAGGTGTCAAACACAAGGCCGGCGTGCCGAATCCGGCTCTCCAGGCCATTTTATGTGGCCCTCGCACCTCTCCTGCAGCTGCAAGTGAGCTCCAGCTCTCCTCTGGTCCTCCTTCAGACCCTGTACTTTCTGCTTTCAAGCAATGCATCTAACTTCTTCGTAGCAGCAGCATAAGATAAGGGGGGTGCACTGTGATGCATGTAAGGGTGGGCGACTCAACTTCTGATGGTGGGGTGGCTACTGATATCTAATGTAAAGGGGAGGGGATGCGCTGGACATCTAGGGCTAGATTTACAAAGACTTACAACGGGCGCATCAGTAGATACACCATCGTAAGTCCTAATCTCAGCCCGCGCAAATTTAAGTGTATGCTCATAATGACATACGCTTAAATGTTGTTAAGATATGAGCGGCGTAAGACACTTACACCTTTGTATCTTAGATGCATATTTACACTGGCCGCTAGGTGTCGTTCCCGTTGTAAAATATGCAAATTAGCAAATACGCCAATTCCCGAACGTACGCCAGGCCGGCGTATCTGTTTACGTAAGACATACGCCCGTCGTAACGTTACCCCTGCTATAGTGAGGCGCAGCCAATGTTAAGTATGGACGTCGGGACAGCCGTAATTTACGTTGTTTGCGTAAGTCGATTCACAATGGAGCTTTGCATTAGTTACGCTCACGTCGCTTTCATTGACAATTAACGACGTGATTTGGAGCATGCGCTCTGGGATTCAGTCACGGCCGGCGCATGCGCGCTTCGCTCAGCGTGGGGACGCGCTTGATTTAAATACTACACGCCCCCTACCCGCCGAATTTGAATTCCGCGGGGTCATTTACGCTACGCCGCCGCAACTTTACAGGCAAGTGCTTTGTGAATAAAGCACTTGCCTGAAAAAGTTGCGGTGGCGTAACGTAAATGACATACGTTACGCCCGCACAAAGATAAGACAAGCTACGTGAATCTAGCCCCTAATCTTACAGATAGAACCGGCCCATAATGCTGATGCAGCTCAAGATGAAATTGATTTTGACACCCCTAGAAGGTGTCAGCAAACCAAGACATTTTGGACAATTTCATGTTCCCAACTTTGTGGGAACAGTTTGAGGATGGCCCCTTCCTGTTCCAACATGACTGGGCACCAGTGCACAAAGCAAGGTCCATAAAGACATGGACGATAGAGTTTGGGGTGGAGGAACTTGACTGGCCTGCACAGAGTCCGGACCTTAACCCAATAGAACACCTTTTCGGATGAATAAGAGCAGAGACTGTGAGCCAGGCCTTCTCATCCACATCAGTGCCTGACCTTACAAATACGCTTCTGGAAGAATGGTCAAACATTCCCATAGACACTCCTAAACCTTGTGGACAGCCTTCCCAGAAGATTTGAAGCTGTTATAGCTGCAAAGGGTGGGCCAACTCAATATTGAACCCTACGAACTAAGACTGGGATGCCATTTAAGTTCATGTGTGTGTAAAGCCAGGCATCCCAATACTTTTGGTAATATGGTGTGTGTATATCATTGGGGGTTGTTAGCTCTCATAGTTGCATTTTTGTCTAGTGAGTCCACACCAAACAGGCATATATTGTTAGGGGCCTGGTAGCCCACGTTTATTAAATAAGGAAAAAACAAACAAAAGTCCACTCAGGAGTCCCACGCAGGGGTTTAAACGTTGTTCAGAAAGTAACTGAAAATACTAGCCCATCTGGCTACTCTTCAACAGCACTGGTACCTTAAACCACCAGATCTTCCAGTCTAACAGTCTTTGATGCATAAAGTCTTTGGGCTCCTCAAACGCACACAGCTTCAAGCCCCTCAATGCACACAGCTTCTGGCTTCTTGGTTGCACACAGCTTGAAGCCCTTCAACGCACACAGCTTTGAGCTTCTTGGACGCACACAACATCTATCTTCACACAGAGGCGCTCACAAGCAGCCACTGCTCCAACTCCACCTTCCTCTCCCCAGCCCTTCATTATATGAGCTGTGTGCATCTGGGCACACAGCTTGCAGGCTGTCTCTAAAACCAGGACACAGGGTTGGAGATCCCGTCCCACCAATACCTCTAAAGAATCTCCAAGCCATAGAGCCCCATGTTAAGATAGAAAAATATGAGAAAACTGCCAGAGCAGTTTTTAAATTTAAGCCCTACAGCTTTGCATTCAGCCGATATGCAGACTCTGGGCCAGACTCTGAAAGGAGATACGACGGCGTATCTCCAGATACGCTCTCGTATCTCTGTTTGTGCGGCTGTGTATCTAAGCGACTGATTCTTAGAATCAGCTACGCATAGATTTTGATTAGATCCGACTGGCATAAGTCACTTACACCGTCGGATCTAAGTTGCAATGTTACGCTGGCCGCTAGGTGGCGTTTCTGTCGATTTCTGCGTCGAATATGCAAATGAGCCTGCTACCCCGATTCCCGAACGTATTTGTGCCCCGTCGTCGTAGTTTACGTCCTAAGCGTAAGCGTAACGTTACCTCTGCTATATGAGGGGTAACTTTGCGTAGGTGGTGAGTACGCCATGTTAAGTATGGACGTCGGGTCAGCGTCGCTTTTTCCATCTTTTACATAAATCGTTCGCGAATAGGGCTTTGCGTTGATTACGTTCACGTCGAAACCAATGTATTTGAGGCATACTATGGCGCATGCGCACTGGGCTACGTTTACTGCCGGCACATGCGCAGTTCGTTCGGCGCGAGGGCGCGCTTAATTTAAATACAAGATGCCCCCTTTGAATTACACGGGGATACGCCGGGCCATTTACACGACGACGCCGCAAATGCTTTGCCGCCGCAGATCTACGGGAATCTGGCCCTCTGTGTTCACTTCAACATTATTTTCATTGGGACAGAGCCTCGCTCTGCCACAATATATATATATATATATATATATATATATATATACACACACACACATTTTTTTTATATTAAGATTATACTTCTACTTCTATTATACTACACTGCTGTGGCGATACATTGGGAAGGCATAAAAAAAATCCTGGTTTTAACTTTTAAACATCTTTTTTTCTATTTTAGATTTCATGATGTTAAATCCTGTAAATGAAGGTGCATCTCCTCAATATGATAATGCAACAAGCAGCAATCCATTTGCAGTCCCAGCGTCAAACATGCACGTGGCGTCTTTCTTTCAGAGCGTCAATCCTCCGCCGCCCTACTACGCCTCTCCTTCAACTCACACAAGAAGTGTCCCCACTGTGGCACCACAATGGCATCCCCCCACCATAAGCCTGCAAAATATAAACCCATCTTTACCATTTTTCCAAACATTTTTGAAGGGTAAACCAAAGGCTTTGGGAGTAAGTATTAAAGATGACCATATGGCACACAGTTTAGTCATACAGAGAGCCCAGGGAATTATGAGAACCACACAGGCCCCTTTCACATTGGGGCAGGAGCCGCGCTGTCGGTATAGCGTCGCTAAATATAGCAGTGCTATACTGTCGGATTTGCCGCGAGTTGCGGCCGCTAGCGGTATTAACCCCCGCTAGTGGCCATGAAAGGGTTAATACCGCACGCACTTGCGGGCGGTATTGCCGCGGTTTCCCATTGTTTTCAATGGGAAGGAGCGGTATACACGCCGCTCCTCTCACCGCTCCAAAGATGCTGCTGACAGGAGATTTTTTTCTCTCCCGCCAGCACATCGCCTCAGGCCGTGTACACACGGCAGAGAACCTTGACGGGCAGAACACATCGTTCCTCCCATCGAGGTTCCCTGCCGGCCGTCGAAATCGGCGACCTGCCCGTCGGGAATGGCAACCAGCCATTTATCCAGGCGGGCCGTCAAGCAAATAGAGAACATGCTTTCTATTTCTGCTTGACGGGATTCCCGACGGGAAGCTCGCCGAGAGCGTACACACGGCCGAGGTCCTCGCTGGAATGCAGCTTCCAGCGAGGTTATCGCTGGTTTCCAGCGAGAACCTCGGTCGCGTGTATGCCGCCTTAGTGTGAAAGGCCCTCGGGCTTCCACCTTGAGGTTGCTTGGCAGGAGTTTTTCAGGCAGTATAGCAGCCCTATATTTAGCGATGTACTGCCTGAAAAACTCCTCAATGTGAAAGGGGCCTAAAAGTGTCCTTTTGCAATAGTGATTATGATCCTGTATATAGGGAGGAGCAAAGATGGAAAACATTTTTAAAGTTGATTTTAGAAGATAATTTTGCATTATTTTACACTATTGATTACTCAGCACAGCAAAATAAAGTTTAAGGGAAAATCAAGTTGTCTAATCCCTCTGCACCATAGCCACACATTAATTAGCCCTGAGATGTAAATTAAAAATTGTGCAAAAGGGTGTATAGCAGAACCAAGAAACAACTGCTGATTTTCATGCCTGTTTGATAGGAAATTATATTAGATGTTGGTTAAAAATGACTTAAAAGTTCATAAAAAGTCTGTATTAGGCCATATACTATTAGTGGCCACTCCTTAGTGAGAGTAAAGCCTCGTACACACGATCAAATTATCCGATGGGAATTGTGTGATGACAGGTTGTTGTCGAAAAATCCGCTACATCGAATTGTCTGATTTTCCGCAGACAAACCATGCTTTCAACCACTTGCTTACTGGGCACAAATACCCCCTTCCTGCCCAGGCGAAATTTCAAGCTTTTGGCACTGTCACGTTTGAATGAAAATTGCGCAGTCGTGCGATGTGACTCCCAAACAAAATTGACGGTCCTTTTTTTCCCACAAATAGAGCTTTCTCTTGGTGGTATTTGATAACCTCTGCAGTTTTTATTTTTTGCTCTATAAACAAAAAAAGAGCGACAATTTTGAAAAAAACACAATGGGCCAGATCCACATACCTGCCCCGCCGGCGCGGCGTGCCCCATTTACTCAAGTTACTCAAGTTACTCATGTAACTGTAAGTTACAGCAGCGTATCCTTATCCACAAAGAAATGCTGCTGTAACTTACGGCGGCGTAGCGTAAATGGGCCGGCGTACGCGGGTGTAATTCAAATTTACTAGTGGGGGTGTGTTTTATTATAATTATGGATGACCCGACGCAAACAACGCTTTTTTTTAACTGCACGTGCGCCGGCTGTGGATGTATCCCAGTGCGCATGCGTGAAATCACGTCGCAAAACATCAATGAAAACAACGTGAATGTAACTTACGCAAATCCCTATTCGCGAATGGTTTACGCAAACGACGTGAACGACGGAAAAAACAACGCTGGCCCGATGTCCATACTTAACATTATGTACGCCTCTATACAGCAGGGGTAACGTTACACAGGACCTATGCTTACGCAAACAACGCAAAAACGGCGTATCTCTGCATATTCGACGTGGAAGCGCCCCTAGCGTCCAGCGTAAATAGGACACTTTAGGACGATGGCGTAGGACGGCGTATCTACGTAGAAAACCGGCGTATCTTGTTTTGTGGATACAAAACAATGATACGCCGGCGCAGATTTGAAATTACGGCGGCGGATCTGGAGATCCGCCGCCGTAATTGTTTGTGGATCTGGCCCAATATTTTTAACTTTTTGCTGTGATAAATATCCCAATTTTTTTTTCTCAGTTTAGGCCGATATGTATTCTTCTACATATTTTTGGTAAAAAGAAAAATCGCAATAAGTGTTTAGTGATTGGTTTGCGCAAAAGTTATAGTGGCTACAAAATAGGGGCTAGAATTATGATTTTTTTTTTTTTTTTACTAGTAATGGCGGTTGTTTGCGATTTTTGACAGGACTGGAATATTACGGTGGACACATCGGACACTTTTGACACATTTTTGGGACCATTCACATTTATACAGCGAACAGTGCTATAAATATGCACTGATAACTGTATAAATGTGACTGGCAGGAAAGGGGTTAACACTAGGGGGCGAGGAAGGGGTTAAATGTGTTCCCTGGGAGTGATACTTACTGTGGGGGGAGGGGGCTGACTGGGGGAGGTGACAAATCTGTGTCCCTATGTACAAGGGACACACCATCAGTCTCCTCTCCCTGACAGGATGTGGATCTGTGTGTTTACACACACAGATCCACATCCTTGGCTGTGTAACGGCTGATCGTGGGTACCTGGCGGAAATCGTGGCCACCAGGCACGCGCATCGGCATCTCAGTGACGTGCCGGGCACATGCGCCCCCCATTGGCCTAAGGAGCCGAGGCCATAAAAAGGCGGCCTCCCAGACCTGTAGAGCCACCTTGTGGCCGTCATTTGACAATGGCCCGGGCTCCAAGAAGTTAAAATTGTCCACCAACAAATGTGTGTTGGCGGATTATCCGATCGTATGTACACAAGCAATGCTCACCATAACACAACATTAGCAGAAGTTTCCCAAAGGGTGGCACTAAAGAGCTGAAAACCCACATAGTTTTGTGTTTGTTGGTTGACAATTCTTTGTCATTTGTACGCTATACAAGTTCACATCCAACGGCCTTCGTATAAGTCCTATGATTTGTCCGATAAAAATCCGATCTTGTGTACGAGGCTTAAGTAATCTTTATAGAAAACAAAAAGAAACAGCAGGGGGTGCCAACTACAGAAGTTTAGTATGTAAAAACTGTTTTTATTACGACAGTCAAATGGTAACTCACTTATACGAAAGGTAATAGAAACTCATCTCTCCACAATGCGTCCTTATGTTGGTAATAATCCTCAGGGTCCTTTCACAAAGGGTGGACTCCGGCTGCAATCTGCTTGCTCAGCATGGGATTTGTCCGCTGATCCCCGATGTGCAGGTGGATGACAGTTTTGTGTCTGCTCTGATTTTGCAGAGCGGACACAGACACAGCCTGTTCTCCTCTATGGGTGGTCGGATGCAAATGGGCCACCTGTTGGTTTACACCTGACTGCAATCTGATCCAATCTGCTGGACAGAAGGGGAACGGATCCTTATCCATCTGTTTTTAGCAGATCAGATTTAATGTCGGTAAGTGTAAACGTTTACACCCGTCGCTTAATAGAGGGTGCGATTAGGTCCACCTTAAAAAACGTACAGGCGTTCCCGATCGGAACATTTGTGTGAAAGAAATCTAAGTGTGTGTTGCGCCCCACCCCCTATTTGGCGGGGCGTTACCCTAAAGTTAGTGGGGAATGGGAGAGTTAAGTTGCTCCCACTCACAAATTGGTTAAGTTTAGGCAGCTCTCAGTTTAAAACTGCTTTCTAGGCCAATCTGCATGCTAGGGGAGGTGTTTTTACCCCTGGGTGACAGTTGGCGCTGGAAGGGGTTCTGACAGACCCACTTTCTCACAGCAGCCAATCAGAGGAGGATTTTCCCTCTGGACATGCTGGGGGAGAGTATATCTGTGGCAGACGCCTGAGAGTGAGACGTTCTATGAGGGCCCGCATTCCAGGTGCAGCATCCACCTTCAGGGTACGCGCATCCATGGGCCCCGCCACCGAAGCCTGCCTGGTTGAAGCTCTGCACAAAGCAGAGCTTCACCCTGACATTGAGAGGGGCCCCAGCGGCTTGCTGGGACCCAGATCCTAAGCTGGAAGCTGTATGGTGGGGGATTGGCTCGGGAGACCCAAAGGCAGAGGTTGTCTGCGAGGCCTAGGCGAACCATCAGGGATCCGGTCAACACCACATGTCAGGTATACTTCAACTGTCCTCTGATGACCGTAGAGAAGTGACTTACTGGGAGGATCCATTAGTTCTACCCCTTTGAAAAGTATGGAAATTCCTCAGGCCTGTGGCAGAGGCCCTAATTCCTCCCAGTGACTATTGCGGGTAACCTTTCGGCTGCCAGGCCTGGGTTAGATGCCTGTCCGGGGCACTTTACTTACTCTGACGGGAGTGGCGACGTTTAAGTGTGACTATACTGAGAGCAAGCTGCTCTCTATAATATCCAAGGCCTGATACTACAAATTCTCTTCCACTCATCAACCTTTCTCTATAGTGTGCCATGTTGATGTTGGCCATTGCACCTGCAATGTGCCTGGACAAGTTCTTCCAAGTGGGAGGAGCCACCCACCCCTGCGCACCATGTGTAGAGTCATTTTGTGCCACCTGGAGAGGGAACGCCCACTGGCGTGCTTTCCTACCAGAACCATTTTCCTTTCTGCCCGGAGTGGTTCGGTACAGAAGAAGTCTAAGATTCTGGAGAACTTGACTGCTCTAAGGCATCCTACTACTATGCCAAAGCTGCCCGATGAACCCTCGGATCCCAGGATGCCTGTGACAGACACAGGAATCTGACTGTCTACGGCGGGACAGTTTGTTCTGTTGACCTCCGGGGGAGTGGAGAAGTTGAGCCTCCTGTGCCCTAGATGCGAGGGACTGGCTGTTTGCCTCCTGACATTCGCCCAATGCCAGCAGTGTCGGGCACCCTTGTTCACCACCATGCCCGTGGTCAGACCACCGTGGGACTATCATGTAGACCGGGTCTTTGGGGCTGTCAGTCGCCGCAGAGGCGGAGGCTTCATGGCAGGAGCATTCTCCTGCCGAGTCGAGCGGAGAGCCCGAGGCCTTGACTGATGGAAGTGTTGCCGCCAGAAGGTAAGCCTTCTGACTGAGTCGGGAAGACCGAGTGACCTTGTGGCCCACACGGCCTGTGTACGGGGTGGGGCCTACTCAAGAGGCCACCCCAGCCAGCACGACTTATGCCCCGAGTGCACCCATTAGGGAGAGATCCTGCCGGCCAATCAATTGGGAGGAGATAAGGAGGATCGTTGGGGTCAATCCGACCACCACTTCAATGACCTGCCTTCCTGCCTGAGCTAAGGACTCATCGGACCCCGATTTCCAGTCGGAGGAACCTTTTAACGATGATGGCGATCTTCCCGATTACCTTTTCGACCCAGAAAACCCAGAGCAACAGGGTGCTGGGGCTCCACCAGAAGGAGAAGAAGGAAAAAGCGCCCTGTTATGGGCATACCTTCTGGCCCATGTTTGCCATGGAGAGCAGGTGAGTCTGCTGTGTGTTAGAATCACCGCTCCTCCAACGTGGAACATGTTGTCCCGTCTGAGCCCGATGTGTCATGCGGGCCCTGACACATTTTTGTGACCGTTCACATTCATACAGTGAACAATGCTATAAATATGCATTGATTACTGTAAAAATGTAACTGGCAGGGAAGGGGTTAACCACGAGGGGGCAGGGAAGGGGTTAAATGTGTAGCCTAGGTGTGTTCTAACTGTAGTAGGAGGGGGGTGACTGGGGGAGGTGACCGATTGTGTCCCTATGTACAAGGGACACAGAACGGTCTGCTCTCTCCCTGACAGGGACGTGGAGCTCTGTGTTTACACACAGAGCTCCACGTCCCAGCTCAGATACTCGGCAATCGCGGGTGCCCGGCGGCCATCGCGGCCACGCGCACATCGGGGCCACGCGCACAGTGTTCTCAGTCCTGTCAGAACAATAGGGTATCCCGCCCGCCATCATTTGACGGCGGGCGGGTATTAAGTGGTTAAAAGATCCCCACATGTCTATTACACAGTTAACGGTGAGTCAAAAAGCACAGTTTTTTACCCCCTCGTCCTGTTTAAACATATTCTAACCATAAGTCTTCATTTTGATTGATCTTCTAGTTATCATAGGGTTAATTAGATGATAGCCAATCCAATATGCCAAATTTATTTAGTATTGCATTGATTTTAATGAAAATATCGGTTTATATTTATATAATCTATTGGTATAATACTATTATGCCAGTAGATTACAGAAATACAAACCAATATTTATAATACAAACTTTTTGCACTGTTATTACAGTTTTATATTAATACAGTTCAGTTGAGCCACGTAGTCCTTCCTTTGTACAGTATTATAAATAATATTCTTCCATCGGATCCTTATTGGCTTGAGAAAAGAGCTGGGTTGCTCCGAAACATGTACCCATGTCCCCCAATGTGGTCCTCCCAGGTGTTGATGTCACTTCCGGTCGCGCTTCTTCCAAGCTTTCTACGGCAGTTCCAGAACTGATGGTTTTTATTTCTTGGCATCTATCTACCTAGCTGGTGGCTGCTGAACGGTCCAAAGTCACATTACAGCACACCACAAGGATTACCAACATAAGGACGGCATTGTGGAGAGATGGAGTTTGTATTACCTTTCGTATAAGTGAGTTGCCATTTTTCTGTCCTAATGAAAAGTTATTTTTACATACTGTACTACACTTAGTTGGAACTCCCTCCTCTTCCTTTTTGTACATAAGCCCTGGCCAGATGAAGGCTTGAGTTCAACTTTAATAAAACATACTCACAGAACTCAATTAGATATCAATGGTACATAGCAGAGCATTTTGCAAAGCTTCAAACTAATTCAATCTCGTCCCCCACAGATGCAGCCATGTCCCCCCACAGATGAAGCCATGTCCCCCACATATGCAGCCATGTCCCCCCCACAGATGCAGACATGTCCCCCCCTCAGATGCAGACATGTCCCCCCCACAGATGCAGACATGTCCCCCCACAGATGCAGCCATGTCCCCTACATATGCAGCCGTGTCCCCCCACATATGCAGTCATGTCAACCACATATGCAGCCATGTCAACCACATTGGCAGCCATGTCCCCCATATATGCAGCCATGTCCCCCACATATGCAGCCATGTCCCCCCACATATGCAGCCATGTCCCCCCACATATTCAGTCATGTCCCCCCACATATTCAGCCATGTCCCTCCACAGATGCAGCCATGTTCCCCCATAGATGAAACCATGTCCCCCCATAGATGCAGCCATGTCCCCCCACAGATGCAGCCATGTCCCTCATAGATGCAGCCATGTCCCCCCATAGATGCAGCCATATCTCCCCATAGATACAGCCATGTCTCCCCATACCGCAACGTCGCCGCATAGTTAATACGCGTGGGGAACATTACAGCTTTCATTTGAATAGCTGTAGTGTTCCCCGCCGCACCGCGTATAGACACTCCCCCTTGCTTGGGATTGGATGGGTGATCTGTCCAATCCCGAGCAAGGGGGTGTGTCTATCCGCGGCGTGGCGGGGAACACTACAGCTATTCAAATGAAAGCTGTAATGTTCCCCGCGTGTATTAACTATGCGGCGGCGGCATTGCGGTATGTGGCGGCGGCATTGCGGCAGCGACGGTGGGGGGCTGAGTATCGGATCTGGAATCGGGGGCATTTGCGGGAGTACAAGTACTACCGCAAATACTCAGCATCGGTCCCGATACCGATACTGGTATCGGTATCGTGACAACCCTAGTCCACACGACAGGTGTCTTCACCCGGCTGGGTAATAAAAGCACAGAAAAAAAAACGATTAAACAGTGGAATCCTCCAATTGGACGGACAGCTTGGGACCCCCTCCAGATTGGGGACCCAGTCGATCACTGGGCCCACACAGCAGATCAATTGTTTCGGGACTACGTGGTCCTGGAACCAGGAACACTGCTACCCGCGCACACCCCAGCCAGGAGGGCCATATGCGGGGGTGTCGTCGAATGGCTACCCCAATGGTGGGTGCCACACGAGGAAGAATGTTGAGGCAATGGCGTCTGCCCCTTTATACCCTTCGCCAGCATGCACACCTAAATTTAATATTTTAAAGTAGCCAGGCGCTACAATATGAACAGAGAAGGTGCTACTCTGGTTAAACTAAGAGCAGTCACAGGCATGTCTCAAAAGCAATAGATCTTTGACAGTGGATCAAAGACTTTGATAATAAAACCTGGAAGCTGATTGGCTTCTATGAAGAGTTGCACCAGATTTTACACCATGCAGTTTTAGTAAATAACCCCCAGTGTCTTAGTATCGCTATAAGGCCTCAGCCTGGTTAGATCCGATCCCCTCTCCTTGAGCTGAGTGTGGACACTTTCTTAGTGTTTCTCACCATATGTAGCAATGAGCCCGATGTTTGAGTAAGTAAGTTTGACTTGAATATCGCGTGTTTGTCCGCTCGCCGTATTTAGAGCAATTATGGGGCGTTCATGGGAAATTTGAGCTCCCCAGGGTGCCTTTGGCCAATCATGGCTCAGGGGGGCTAAGTCCATGCCCCACGCTGCTTACACGGCGGGCGTACATAGTTTAATGAATGGGAACAGCAAAATTACATTTCTAAAGGACAACATTTCATTTTTAAACTGCTTGTGGCTGTAATGCATTGCCGTATCCCGGCAATATACATTGAAAAAAAAAGAGTGGGTCCCCTTTGGGTCTGGTATGGAAATTAAGGGAAACCCTGCACCAAAATGTAAAAAAAAATGGCGTGGGGGTCCCTCCCAAAATCCATACCAGACCCTTATCCAAGCATGCAACCTGGCAGGCTGCAGGAAAAGGGGGGGACAAGGGAGCGCCCCCTTCTACTGAACCGCACTAGGCCACATGCCCTCAACATGGGGAGGGTGCTTTGGGGTCACCCCAAAAACACCTTTTCATTATGTTGATGGGGACAAGGGGCTCTTCCGCACAACCCTTGATATCAGGGTCTGCGGGCAGGGGGCTTATCTAAATCTGGAAGCCCCCTTTAACAAGGGGGACCCCAGATCCCACCCCCTATGTGATTGGGTATCGGGTACATTGTACCCCGACCAATTCACCAACAAAGTGTCAAAAAAGTAAAAATGACAGGAGACAGTTTTGGACAAGTCCTTTATTAAAAAAAAGATTCTCAAAATTCCATTCATCTTCTAGCACAGCGTAAAAAAGAAAAGAAAACTATAAGGAAAGTCTCTTCCTCCACAGAAGGCGTCCCCGTGACTGCAGCCTTTTCACAGTGACAGCTGTTATATAGGTGAGGGTGAGGCCATTTGGTGATGTAAACAGGAGACCCCGCTCCCATCTGACATCAGAAGGGGATGGGGTCACCCAGTTACATCATCGGGTGGCCCCTCCAGGGATGTATTCTGGCCTAGGCCAACAAGGCCCAGGCCTAGGGCGGCACTTTGTGGGGGGCGTCCCTCTGCCCTCTTCCCACGGCGTCCCTCTGCCCTCTTCCCACGGCGTCCCTCTGCCCTCTTCCCACGCGTCCCTCTGCCCTCTTCCCACGGCGTCCCTCTGCCCTCTTCCCACGGCGTCCCTCTGCCCTCTTCCCACGGCGTCCCTCTGCCCTCTTCCCCTGGCGTCCCTCTGTCCTTCTCCCACGGCGTCCCTCTGTCCTTCTCCCAGGGCGTCCCTCTGTCCTTCTCCCAGGGCATCCCTCTGTCCTCTTCCCATGAATATGACAGGGATGTGGCTTTGACAGGAAGGGGTGGGTCATATTTAAATTAGAGGGTGCGCAAGTTTAGTCAGGCCTAGGGCAGCACAAAACCTAAATACACCTCTGGGCCCCTCCCTTGTCTATATAACAGCTATCAAAGCAAAAAGATGTCAGTCACAGGGACACCTCCCATGGAGGTGGAGTTTTTCAGTTTTTTCTTTTCTTCTCTTGAACATTGGACGCTATGAGTGAAGATAAATGGACATTGCGGGATACTCTTTTTTTTTTTAATAACTCATAGTGTATATCTGAGTAGGTAAATTTATTAAATCAAAATAAAGAATTAAAAAGAGGGCATTCCAGTTGCCCAATTGCTATAAAATGGGAACAATTCCTGAGGTCTGGAGGGTGTGTGGTCCACAGACCGTTGGTTTACCAACAGTTGGAGTTTTGATTATTTGGTTTTGGGATACACATATACCAAACTGTCATTTGTATTTATTATAATAAAACTAGCTGGATCAGGTCTTAAGGGTTAGTTTATTATTAGCTGGCATGCAGCGCCACTTTCCTCCTTATATTTATTTCAAACACCTGTCTTGATTTGGGGAGTTTTTTTTGGGGAGGCCTACACGTCACTGGGCCGACTCTTCTCAGCTCACCTCATGTCCGTGAGTCTGCGCATTCAATCGCATTCGACACCCTCCCGCCCTTCCCTTTTTCAGGGCACTTCTCAGCATATCCTTCTTCAACAACTACCCATTACTTACTTTGGGTATGCCCCCTTTTGGCATACTGACCAGACCACCAAGGCACACTTCAGGTCTATTTATGTTGTAAGTCTTGTCGCGTGTTTATGTGATCCACATCACTATATCAAAATAATTCCTCAGTTTAGGCCGATACGTATTCTTCTACATATTTTTCGTAAATAAATATTGCAATAAGCGTTTATTGATTGGTTTGCCCAAAAGTTATAGCGTTTACAAAATAGGAGATAGTTTTATGGCATTTTTATTCATATATTTTTTTTACTAGTAATGGCGGCGATCAGTGATTTTTATCGGTACTGCGACCTTATGGCGGACACTTTTGACACATTTTTGGGACCATTGTCATTTTTATAGCGATCAGTGCTATAAAAATGCATTGATTACTATAAAAATGCCACTGGCAGGGAAGGGGTTAACACCAGGGGGTGAGGAAGGGGTTAATTATGTTCCCTGGGTGTGTTCTAACTGAAGGGGGGGGTGGACTCACTTGGGGAAATGACTGATCGCTGTTCATACTGTTCACACACACAGCTTCCGGTTCTCGCTCTGTAACGAGCGATCGTGGGTGCCCGGCGGTGATTGCGCCCGCCAGGCACGCACGTCGGCATCAGGGGCGAGCAGGGGGGCGCACACTCCTATTGGCTGCTCCGCGAGATGACATAGATCTATGTGATCTCGCCCAGCAGAGCCGACCTGCCGCCTAAAAACTGTGGCGGCTTGTCGGCAAGCATTTTTAGAACCCGAACCCGAAAAACAGTCGCGTGTACGCGGCATAAGCCCAATTTCTAGTATTCAATTTCTAGGCAAATAGCAACACAATTGATACATAGCAGCATCACTCAGATTTCTTTAGCTGGACACATATGTAAAAGTGTATGTGTGGGGCCCCTAAGTGTGACAACATTGTCATTCTCACTGTTTTGTTATTATGTTTTTTATTGATGGGTTTGATAGGGTAATATTCCTCATATGTATCATATAACATTGTGTGAAATTTTAACAAATCTTTTCCAATAACAAAAAAATGTATTATGGCAAACCGTGGTTGATTTTTCAAAAGGGCTTTTCAGGGGGCATTACTAGGCCCCGCCCTCTTTCTTTTTTCATTCATGTTTTTCTATTGCTCTGAAAGTACCATTTCTAATACAATGACGAAACGGTAACCATTACCTTTTCATTACAATAGCTGATGCTATTATAGCGGTATATTGGATTAATGTTTGTTTTTACTTTAACCTTTCAGGAAAACGAAATGGACACATTTTGTTCAGTTTGCACAAATACTTCTGACTTTCTTGCCGCTAACGTTTTAGAAAATTGTGCAGTCGTGTTCTTATTTTGTCTTTGTTGTTTTATCACAGTACATCATTGCTGGATCTCTGACAATTGCAGCTCAGACAAAACCCAATACCTGTTTGGTAAGTTTTTCTTTTTTTTCATTTAGTACATAACTGCAAGGTGACACATGACCAGTGTAGATAAGATGTCCCACCTTTATGTCTACCCGACCATGAGTACTCACCTTGATAGTAACTAAATTAATGAAACCACACATGAATTGGAGTAAAAGCAGCCTTTTTATTAACAAAAACAACTTATCGGCCTGTTGGTCTTATGACGGCACCCAGAATTCCAACTTGTTCCGTAACACTGTGGTACCTTCTACCATACCAGGCCTCCAGCCGTGACACACCAGCTCGGAGACAACCCAAACCCGCAGTGCAACCATTAACATATTCCAGGTAGCCTTAGTAACTAGAATACACCAGAGGGGCACATACCACCGATGAGCCCCCCGACACTTCCATCTCTTTTTTTTTTTTAAGTGTATTTTGTGCGTGAACTCTCTCGAGAGAAGCCGGACTGCAGGAGTTGGGAGTAGGCAGACCCTCCCCCCAGAGGCAATCTGCCATCCTTCTCCATGCCCCCGGGTGGCAATGGCAGGTGTGAGGGAGGACCTCCCACTCACCCCGCCCTACCTGCTCCGCTTGGGAGCCCCTCTGTAAAATATCAGAAATGACCGTGAGTTTTTGAGGTCTGAATCGTGAGTCTAAAACCTCAGATAGTGTATATTCAAGACTCAGGCCCCGTACACACGGCCGAGGTTCTCGCTGAAAATCAGCGAGAACCTCGCTGGAATGCACATTCCAGCGAGGACCTCGGCCGTGTGTACGGTCTCAGCGAGCTTCCCGTCGGGAAGCCCGTCGAGCCGAAATAGAGAGCACGCTCTCTATTTCCTCGACGGCCCGCCTGGAAGAATGGCTGGTTGCCATTCCCGACGGGCGGGTCGCCGAATCCGACGGCCGGGAGAGAACCTTGACGGGCGGAACGATGTGTTCTGCCCGTCGAGGTTCTCTGCCGTGTGTACGGCACCTTAGATGGGAAATTAATCCACCTAAGAGACTAACATACAAAACTGATGAGCAGTCTACAGATTAACTAATTTCTACAGCTCAAAGCTCTAGCCAAGTGCCAGCTTCTTCTACTGAACCTTTGGTAGAGGATGACCCTGTTCCACACTCTGACACTACTGGATGGGTCACTAATCTATTATTGGCCTGTCACCAAAATTATTTAACATTGTCTGATGACTTGTATAGTTTACTGTTGGAGAATCACTCTATTAGTCAGCTAATTGCTACTGTCAGTTCTGGTTAGAAGATCTACTATTTGCAAATCTCTAGGCTACTTTCACACTGAGGCGTTGGCGGTAAAACACCAGCATTTTTAGCGGCGCTTTACCATCGTTTTTGCTGCCAAAAAAGGGTTAAAACCGCCTGCAAATTGCTACTCCAATGGCGCTTTGCTGACAGTTCAGAGGCACTGCCCATGGATTTCAATGAGCAGGGGCGCTGCAAAGATGCGTCTAGCAGAACTTTTTTACCGTCCTGGCAGCGCACTATTCCAGTGTTAAAGCACTCGCCACTTTCAGGGCGCATTGCAGGTGCTATATTTAGTGTTAGAGTGCCTGCAAACCGTCTCAGTGTGAAAGTAGTCCAAGTGTATTATTAATAAATACTTTGATGAGATTGTATCCTGTCTTCGGGGACCAAAGACTTTCAAGTGGGGGGAGAATGTAGCTGGGAGCGGGCTATGGTTATCTGACACTGCAGACTTATTCTCTACCTTCCCAGACTATTTCTGTGTCCCCCTAGTGCTGGGCTCAGATTACATGCATCATACTCCTGAGTCTAGAGGAGAGCATTGTGGAAACTGTAGTCTCCTGAACAGATATCACTTAACTGTAGAACTATCCATTAACTACACCTCCCAGCAAGCCATCTGCTCTAGGGGAGAATTATAGGAGAGACGATAAAGGGATCTGCTGACCTGGCCCATGCTCTCTTGCTTCCCGGGTCTCATCAAGTGTGTGCACCAGCTTATCGCTGTGTGAAGAGATTTTAGCCTATCGTGGGGTACCCAGACATGGTAGATCGAGCTCCAGGCAGGTCGGATGTCGCTCAGTACAGGAGGGGCACCCCAGCAGCATCGCTGATAGCAACAGAGTCGGCCGACTCGCTAAATCATCAGACTAGCAAGACATCTGCAAAAGCATGGAAGTGGATCGTTTTTCAAGAAGTCATTAAAGGGTAACAGAAAATTGGTGAGAGGGCACCTTCCCAGCATCTTGTTAACAGCCACTAAAACATCACTTTGAACACAGTAAGGCCTCTTACACACAGATCAGTTTTTCTTCAGGTTTTTCTTTTCAGTTTACCAAATCCATCTAATATGAGGTCAAACCTCAAGAGTCTCAATTTGTATGCAATCAGGCAGGCCCTTGTACTACATAGTTTTGGTAAACTGAAAAGAAAAACCTGAAGAAAAACTGATCTGTGTGTAAGAGGCCTTATCCTCTTGGCAATCTAGGTATAGTGTGTCTGTATACTAATAGTCAGAACCAGCTGCCTAGTTTTGTGGCACAGTGATTAGCAATCACTTAGCAATTATTTGTTTCTTTGAGCTCCAACTGCCGATGAAGTTCTTGCAAGGCCTTGCATTCTGAACATCGCTGTCTTCTTTTTGTTCTTAAAGGGATAATGTCACTATTATCTATATTACTTTATCTCTCATTAGGATTAAAAGGTATTATAGGGCTGGCCTGGGGTTTCTCTTTAGCAGTAGTAATATCAACCGAGTCCTGGCTGTTTATCCAGGGCTTGGCTGACTAATACCCTCTTTACAACTCTTCTCTTGATTAATAGTGATGAGCGGAATACGCCATATTCGATTTTGCGATATTTCACGAATATATAGAAGAATATTCGCGAAATATTCGTTAATATCGAATATTTGTGATATTTTATCAAAAAAAAAAATTTTTGCAAAATTTCCCTAATGCGAATGTGAAATTTCGCTAATGCGAATGCGAAATTGATTACGAAATTCTCGTCAACACGCGAAAACGGAGATCATTTCCTGGATTACTAAACTAATATGCACTAAACACTAACTCTACTTACACAAACTTATATGACTAAACTAAAGCTAATTTTTTATTTATTTTTTATACACAAAACACAGAAGGGCAGAGAAAGTATTCGCGAATATTTGTAATACGAATATTCGCATTGCGAATTTTCGGCAACATAAAAGGATCGCCTCAGCTACTCGGCCCAGGGTCTCTAATCCTACCAGCAATGTTTTTAGACGTCGATGGAGATCACTAGGATGTGATCTGTTTTAAAAATAAATTAGAAAAAATACGAATATTCGCAATAGCGAATATTCACCGCGATATTCGATTTATTCGCGAATACTCGAATATGCAATATTCGTAACGTGAATATTCGTGAGCAACACTATTGATTAAGTAAATTTGAGAGAGCTAAAACCATCCGTACTGTGTCAGTGTGTTATTTAAAGATATGCACAAGGGCCCAGATTCACAGAGCCATTACGCCTGTCTAACTGGTGTTAGACTGGAGTAATTTCAAATTACGCGCGTTTTCTAGCTAGTTGAAAACCTCAAACCACGAATAGACGGCTGCGGGCTTCAATTCGACTGGATTACGTGTTCATACGCCTTCGGATCTACGCTGCAATAAAATTGCGGCCACTGGGTGGACTTCCCGTCGTTTTCGGCGTCGGGGTATGCAAATGAGCTTTTGCCGGCAATCCCCGAAATTACGATCTTCAATCGCAATCTCTTACGGCACCTTTAGTCATCTTTTATTTGCGTAACACTATACCAGCTTTTTGCTGCTCTAATATTAGACGGCCCATGTTAAGTATGGCCGTCGTTCCCACGTCGAATTTCAACGTTTTCCGACGTCTTTTATTTTTTTTAACGTAGTCCGGGAATAGGAATGTTCGTAAACGCCGCTACTCAAACAATGAATGACGTAACGACGTGATTTCGCGCAATGCACGGCGGGAAATTTCTGAACGGAGCATGCACAGTTCGATCGCCGCGGGGACGCGCTTAATTTAAATGCTTCACGCCCCCTAATCGCGTATTTCCATTACGCGGCGAGAAATAGACTACGCCGCCGTAGCGTACGGGCAAAAATCTACCAGGATTCGGTGTAGAGCCTGGTAAAATACGGCAGCGTAGAGTATTTCGATTACGCAGCGGAATATTAAGTGTATGTGAATCTGGGCCAAGGTGTCTAAACCTAGAGTGTCAGGAGAGCTGGAAAGTTCAGAGTCAAGGCTGCACAGAAGAAAATGCAATTCTAAGCAACCCCCAAGAGGGCAGTGCTACAGTCATTAGGATTGTGATCTACACATTTCTTTTTGTCTGTATAATCCCACAAGTTAAAAGTATCAAATGCCTAAGCGATCCTCAGTCATCGCAGCACACTAATATATAAATCAAGATGTGTCAGAGGGGATAAAGTGGTTACAGAGTCGTAGCAGAGAACAGAGGACCTATCATACCATCATATTAAGTGGCTTCTCCAGGGGTAGAACTACATATAACAGTCATTAGAATGCTTCCGTTCTGCGAGCAAGCAACCAAGACAATGAGCTGGATCCTGCTGCCACAACCCAGTGGCGTGATAAGAAAAATGACTGCCAGGAGTCAAACACAATTGTCGAAATTCCCGGAGACAGAATGGAAGAGCAGATCCGACAATCAGTGATGGCACTAGTTCCTGACCAACGGGTGTACATACTGGACATGAAAGCAGATCAAGTGCTCTTGCACTTATGTACTTCTAGAGTGGGGAAGGCGAATCCCTGACTGTTACCAGAGGGCTAAACTACAGCTGACTAATAATGTTGACGCTAGACATGTGCAGACTGGAATATTTCGTTTAGTTTTTTCATTTTCGTTTGGAAAATAAATTTATTTAGTTACTCCCAAAAATCGTTTTGATTTATTTCGTTTTTCGAAAATCCAACAATACTTGGTTTCTGTCGAATGGTCAAAAGAATAGTCGACGGAACGTCGAATCTTTACGTCGAATCGTACATTTCCGTTCGAATAATCCGCCTACAAGAATCCTAATGTTGTATGACTAGTAATAATGTCGAATCTATTTTCTCATAAATCGAAATCTACTCTCTGTAATGTCGAATCTATTATTTCTATAGTGTCAAATATTTTCCCTTTAATGTCGAATCTTTTCCCTATAATGTCGAATCTCTCTATATCTAATTTTTACCGCAACACAAACGGAAATAAAGCATTTTTTATATCGGATCTTTCGGTTTTCGTCTCTTGTGCTTTCGTTATCGTTTGTTAAAACGATAACGAAAAAAACAGATTTTCGGACGAAAATGCATTCTAACGAAAACTAATGCACATGTCTAGTTGACGCTCATTTGGTTCAGCTAAGAGTGCCGCATACCAACAGAAGTAACTGCTTTGCCAGCACCTGTGGCTATGATAGGGCCTGAATTCATTGCTATGAACTTTTCCAGAGTGGCAAAGTGGAAGAAGACTAGCCCAACATATACTGGACCTGGGTACCGGAAATGAATGGTCTTCTCAAGCAAACAGCTGGTGATGAAGGTTTCGAGGAGTGGTTGGAGTAAGCCATGCAAACCTTGAATAACATTCCTGAGACCCAGAATAAGCAGAGGATCACCAAGGGCTTAAGGAGACCTGCCTCAATAGCTATTCAGAAATCTAAAGCTCATCAAACCAGACTGTACCACCTACTGTATGATTACTTAAGTATCCTTCAAGGTGAGGTTGGAGGTCTTTTTTGTTCTCCCAAACACATGTACCAGTTTGAACATACCTACCAGAATTAGGGGGAGAAGCTGCCCAAATACATGGAGGTGCCTTGCCAAGATAATGCATCAGCTGCTGCTGAAGAAAGGTATAAATCCCAGCTCAGTAGATGAAGTCCAGATGAGACAGGTTTTAAAGGGGAGCTCAGCCCTTAGATCCTATCATGATTGAGTTGAGAACTCGAGGGGGTGGTTGGCAGATTCAGTGACTTGCTACAATTGTGGAGGTGGAGATCACTACAAATTTGATTGTACACGTCCACTAAAAGGAAGGGAGAGGGCACAGAAGCACACAACCCACTCCTCCAAAAGTCAGATGAGCCCCCGGCTACATAACAGTTTGCAAACATTACTTGAATAAGGTGTTTGGCATTGTTGTATCATTGGTTTATTCTTCCTGTTTTCTCTTTACAGATCAGAGGCTCTCTGGGACTGAACATCGTTAGCTCAATTTTCAGCATGACAGCTGTGATCCTAAACATTGTTGATTTTCTAATCATTCAGTGCTACCTTTCCTATGACTATAACAATTACTATGATGGATACTATAGTAGTTATGACTATGGAAATTATAATTATGGTGCTTATAATTATAATGCTTACTATCTATGCCAACAGAAACTTGTAAGTATTATTTTGGTGATTATATAAATGGAATATAAAGTGTTTAATGTATTAAATAATTTAAATATATAAATCACTAAAGATAACATCTGAATCAGTATACATATTATCAAGGCTTTTTTTCAGCAGGAACGCAGTTCTGGCACCTTATCAAACTCACTGTATGTAATGGGAAGGGGTGCTGGGGTGTTCTGGAGGGTCTATTGATGCTGGCTGCTTGGGAATCTATTGCTGGAGTAGATTTATTTTTTCAGAGGAAGGGGGGTCTGTTGTTGCTGGAGAGGTCTTCTGTTGGGCATGGGGGATCTATTGGTGCTGGGTCAGGCCTTATGTTGCTGGGGGTCAGTTGTTTATAGGAGGGATTTACTGTTGAGGGAGGGGTCTTTGTTGCTGGCTGCTGGAGGGTCTATTGATGTTGGCTACTGGGGAATCTGTTGTTGCTGAAGAGGATCTATTCTTTTTGGGGAGGTCTATTGTTACTGGCAGGGGATCTATTGTTGCTGGGGTAGGTCTTATGTTGCAAGGGGGTCAGTCGTTGCTGGGAGGGATCTACTGTTGAGGGAGGGGTCAATTGTTGCTGGCTGCTGGAGGATCTATTGATGCTGGCTTTTGGGAGTGCTTTGTTGCTGCAGTGGGTCTATTGTCACCGGGGTGTCAATTGTTGCTAGATCTTTTTTTGTTATCATTAACAAGCCCCATACAAAATACTTTGTACTACAAATTGGTTCTGTATTCTCTAGAAGGGGTGGTACTGGGAGGTGGGTAAGGGGTGGAGCCAAGGAACAGTGCTTGGAGGTAAGTTGGGGCGGAGACAAGAGGTGACTCAGAAGGGCGGAGTTCCTGAACCTATTCCCTGAGAAAAAAAGCCCTGCATATTATATATTGCTGCAAAAATTTGACTGTTCAAGAATGGGCAAGGTTGGGTATATTAAAAATAGTATAAAACCATTTTTTTGGTGTCTGTAAGTGGGGGAGTGGTGGATGGAGAGGGAGATAATAAAAAGGTGGCTGTGAGTGTGGTGTGAAGGATGGGCAGGGAGGTGGTGGAATGGTGGCTATGAGTATGGATGCAGTGCATGGCGAATGAGGTGGTCGCAGTGAGTGGGGGTGTGGTAGATGGAGAGGGGGTGATGGGGTGAGAATAGGCAGTGAGACTGGATCTTGCAGGAGTGTCAGGGGCATAGAAGAGACCAGCAGACCAGACTCTGGAGAAAGGGAAAAGAAGGGTGGTGAGACTAGATTTAGATTTTTTATAATATATACTGTATACTATGTGTGTGTGTGTGTGTATATATATATATATATATATATATATATATATATATATATATATATATATATATACATATATATACACACACATATACATATATACACACACTGCTCAAAAAAATAAAGGAAGACTTTGAAAACACATCAGATCTCAATGGGAAAAACATATTATGCTGTATATCTATACTGATATGGACTTGGTACGCTTCTAGGAAGGAAAGGAGGATACATTGTTTGATGACAAATTAAAATTATCAACCTACAGAGGGCTGAATTCAAAGACACCCGAAAATCAAAGTGAAAAAAATGATGCAACAAGCTAGTCCATTTTGCTGAAATTTCATTGCAACAACTCAAAATGGTACTCAATAGTTTGTACCAGGGCCGTCTTTTCGAATGGGCACGCTGGGCTGTTGCCCGGGGGCCCGACTTGGCTGGGGGCCCACTGGCGTAGCGGGGGGGGGCAGGGGCCAGGGGGGCTCACTCACGCACCGGCCGAAAAATTTGGGGGGTGAAATCCCGGCGTTCGGACCGGGACCGTGCCGCGCGTAATGTCCCGACTCCCGAGGCGAGTACAGCCAGGCCACCGCCGCCCTGTGATTGGGCGTATTGTGGTCATGTGCTGTGCTCACTGCCAGCGCGCCCGATCTGGCCAATCCACGATCGTGGGCGCCGGGCGCATGCGCAAAGGCTGCCGTGGTATAGAGGAGTCCCGCCCGCGCTTCTGCAGAGGGATACCGCCGCGGCGCCAGTCAGGCATCTTCTTCTGTCTCCTCCTGAGCTGAGTCTGACAGTGACACAGACAGACGGAAGAATCTCCCTCCCAGTCCCTGGCCGACAGCCTGACAGTCACTGTCTGACATCTGGACTGGCCGCCTAGGCCCTGAGCGCTGCCGCCGCGGATCATCTGCAGTGGAGGAGCTGGAGCACAAGCTCACATTGTGTAGACGTCCGAGCCAGGTAATAATGACAACAACAAGATTTACTTGTCTAGTCTAGATGAATCATGAATGATGATGGTAGTAGTACATACGATGTTATAATCAAATTATTGTAGGCCGCAGCAGGAGGTGGCTTTTGGCAATGGCATCATCGGATCACTGTAATGAGTCAGTGACTCATTACAGTAACAACATGCCTCTGTCCTGATGATGCCATTGCCAAAAGCCCCTCCTGCTGCGGCCTACAATAATTTGATTACAACATTAACAGCGCATGAACTGTAGGACTTTCAACAAGTAAGGGGTGAAATGATTAATCCAATGTAATGCATCCCTCAGGGCTTTTAGCATGTAAGGGGTTAAATGATTAATCCTGCAATAATTTAACCCCTTACATGCTGAAAGCTGGCTGCATTACATTGGATTAATCATTTAACCCCCTACATGCTGAAAGCCCTGAGGGATGCATTACATTGGATAAAAAATAAATCTGCCCCGGACGCCCATAACTCTGGTTACGCCACTGGCTGGGGGCCCATCTGGCCAGTGAACCCACCAGCCAACTTGCTAAGCATCGGTTTTAGCCGCGTGACCGCGGGCACACGGCAGCCTCCTGCGTGCCCGCTCGTCGCTCGCTCTGAGCCTCTGACCTACTGTACCTGCCAGCCAATAGAAATCACCGCCATCGCCGGGTCATTCCCATTGTGCCGCCCACGACTTCCCTCCCCCTAAGGCGTGACGTCACTCATGAGAGCTGCCTGCTGCAAGAGGAACCGGGCTAGCGCCACCAAGGCGGAACATTTCAGACCGCACAGACTCAGAGTGTCAGACTGTATCTGTAGAAATTAATCTCAACTTTGCAAGTAAGATTCAGAAAGCAGTGTCCAGTGTATACTCATTTCATGATGTGATGCCATACGGAATGCAGTCACCTGACTGCAGTCTGACGATTACTAACTGTGATTTTTTTTTTTAATATACAAAATGGTGGCGGGGGGGGGGGTGGTGGCGGGGGGGAATTTAATGTCCTGCTGCTGCACTGGACCTAGAAACTGATCATGTAGGGGTATAACGTGTAGCGCTCAAAATGTGTATTAGGTGGATAACCCAACCAAAATTAATAAGTGTCACTGTTGAAACAGTAAAAAATATTGTGCACAGAGGTCATCATGTGATGGGTATTCACAGGAGAAATATATTTACAAAAAAATATATATATTAATAATTGATGAACCAAGGTTTGTCTCACTCATAAACGAGTGTGCGTATGACCACTATTCAAAAACAGTTCTACACGGCACACCTAAAATAACTAGTATGCAATGTATGGTCACAAATGGAAAACACACTTGCAGTGAATATCAAAAAAAATATATATATATATATATATATCTGTGATCAAACCAACTCCACAAGTATGTGATCACTGAATATAACTTGTGATGCAAATAAAACACAGTTCAGAATATCACAGTCGTGAAAACCCTGTGTAAATAAAAATGACCAAATAGTCCATGTAACCAAAATCAGCAATGACATAGATGATGACACACTGCTGTCATTCAAATAGCCGTGATGCATGGTAGATATAACACCCAGGAGTGCCTTCACCTTGAAGGAGTGGGGAAGAGAAATGGATATTCTTACCAGAGATTATGGATCCAACTCACCATACGGACCGTATGGTGAGTTGGATCCATAATCTCTGGTAAGAATATCCATTTCTCTTCCCCACTCCTTCAAGGTGAAGGCACTCCTGGGTGTTATATCTACCATGCATCACGGCTATTTGAATGACAGCAGTGTGTCATCATCTATGTCATTGCTGATTTTGGTTACATGGACTATTTGGTCATTTTTATTTACACAGGGTTTTCACGACTGTGATATTCTGAACTGTGTTTTATTTGCATCACAAGTTATATTCAGTGATCACATACTTGTGGAGTTGGTTTGATCACAGATATATATATATATATATATTTTTTTGATATTCACTGCAAGTGTGTTTTCCATTTGTGACCATACATTGCATACTAGTTATTTTAGGTGTGCCGTGTAGAACTGTTTTTGAATAGTGGTCATACACACACTTGTTTATGAGTGAGACAAACCTTGGTTCATCAATTATTAATATGTATATTTTTTTGTAAATATATTTCTCCTGTGAATACCCATCACATGATGTGAATTCATTCAGCACCTCTGTGCACAATATTTTTTACTGTTTCATACCTCCCAACTTTTCAACTTCAGAATGAGGGACAAATGAGCATACCTCCCAAATAAGTTGTTGAGCGGGGGAGGTGCCGCAGAGATCAGAGTTGTTGAGGGGTGGTTCCACAGATCGGAGTCGCGGGGGGGGGGGGGGGTTGCCACGGAATCGCGGGATTTTAGCCCCGATCGCGGGACCGCGGGATTTACCGCGGAACCGGGACGGTTGGGAGGTATGCTGTTTCAACAGTGACAATTATTCACTTTATGGTATTTCAGATTTTGGTTGGGTTATCCACGTAATACACATTTTGAGCGCTACACGTTATACCCCTACATTTGTTCACAGTTCAGTCGAAGGCCTCGTACACACGATCAAATCTGTCTGCTGTAAAAAGTCTGCTAGACCGTTTCAGCAGACAGATTCGATCGTGTGTACGGGCAAACAGACGGATTTGGCCACCCGACAGATTTCAAAGCATGCTTTGAAATCTGTCGGCTGGGAACCCGTCCGCCCGACATGTCTGCTGGTTAGTACGCTAACCAGCAGACATGTCTTCTCGCACAGGCGCCGAATGGTTTCAACGCATGCGCGGAAGTGTTTTACTTCCTGGTGCGGTGACGTGGCGGCATCAACGTCACCGACACGTCAGCGCGCTGTCTGCTGGCGGGGATTTTGGTTTGTTCGTGTGTACACGCAAGCAAACCAAAATGCCAGCAGACAGATTTGTTCAAATCGGTCAGACAGACCGTTTTGAACAAATCTATTTACTCATGTGTACGAGGCCTTATTGTTGTGTTGGCTGCCTATACATTTATTTTTGGTTCGCGCAATATATTATATGCACTCACTGGTCACTGATGAGTTTGTTTACTGGTCACTGATGAATGATTTTACTGGTCACAAATGAATGAATTTTTTGGTTACGGTCAAAGATGAATGAATTTACTGGTCACGGGCAGTAATGAATGAATTTTCTGGTCATGGTCACTGATGTATTAATCTACTGTCACTACTGGTCTTGGTCACTGATGATGAATAAATGTACTGCCACTGCATTTATGGGTGCTGGTGAGGCCACATTTATGGGTGCTGATGTTACGGCATTTATGGCTTTTGTTAGCTGTTTTTTTTGTTAAGGTTATCTGAAAGATGGGTTTCAAAAGTTTTGACAGGGGCGCAGTTTCAGTGCTTGCCATAGGCGCCATTTTCACTAGATACACCTCTGTGTCACTGTGAAGAATGGAGCCGATGCTTTCTGTGTAATTCCGGCTCTTCATAGGCGGAGTGATATCAAATGCACTCCGCCTGTGACAGATACAGGAAGCATCGGCCCTGCTCTCTACTGCAGCCGCATGCTTCCACATCTCAGAGGAGCCAGGCAGCAGTACACACGCCACTCCAGCATTAATGCCCACCAGCACCAGCAGTACCCACCAGCACCAGAGTGTGTACATTTATATATATTTTTTAATTGTATGATTAAGTGGTGAAAGTTATTAGTGCACCCCAAGTTTTGACTGTAATATCTTATGTGTCCCCCTTTTATAGCAATCCAGTTGCCACTAGTTTCAGGAAGTGTAAAAAAGTTGAGGAAAAATAAACTTTATTACGTGTTGGTGAAAATAACCTTTGGAGCAGAAATGAAACGTAATGTTTTGAGTGGAGCACAGAAGAGGAAAAAGGCTGCAGAGGAGAAAGAGAAAATGTGCAAACTTCCAAAACTAACATCTTGGCTCAATCCAGGTGCAACGTCAGCCAGTAGTTCTGCTCCTCAAGATGTAGCATCCACATCTACATGCACTCCAATTCCAGCAGAAATACCAATGGTATCATTACCTGATCCTGCTGCTGGGGAAAATCCACAAGAGGAAATGCCCACCACATCTGTATCAGTAAGGAGGTTTGCAACCCAAGACACAGATCCGGGGCTATGGGATATTGGCAATACTAGTACAGTGGATTACTGGATTCGTAGTGGACCGACAGCATGCCAGAATCATGACTGCAACCTTTTAAACTCAGGCAGAGTGTATAAGGGAACTGGAAGAGAAAATACACAGACAAGGTATTTGTCAAAGAATGTGTTTAAACGTGAATTACGGAATGGCGAGTGTGTAAAGCGTGAATGGCTACTCTATTCGCCATCCCATGGTCGTTTGTACTGCTTTGCATGTCGCCTATTTTCCAAGACCGAATCTCCCTTTGCTACATCAGGTTTCAATGACTGGAAACACAGCAATGTTATTGCTGAACATGAAAACGGAGAAGAACATCACAAGTGCATGACGGCATATTTGATTCGCCATAAAGAAACTGGAAATGTCGATACATTATTACTTCAACAACTTCGCTCAGAGCAGGAGTATTGGCATAAAGTGTTGACACGAGTGGTATCTGTAATTCGCTTTCTTGCCTCCAGAGGTCTGCCATTTCGTGGAGAAAACCAAATAATTGGGTCTGCTAAAAATGGAAACTATTTGGGTATTCTTGAGCTGTTAAGTGAATTTGACCCTTTTCTGGAAGAGCATCTCAAATTGTATGGGAATACAGGAAAGGGGAACCCATCATATTTATCGGCAAACATTTGTGAGGAATTCATTGAAATAATGGGACAACATGTTCTTTCTGCTATTCTTGAAGAAATAAAAGAATCAAAATATTATTCAATTAGTGTGGATTCCACTCCAGACATCTCACACACCGATCAACTGACATTTACTGTCCGGTACATTCGAGGATGTGAGCCCGTGGAACGTTTTCTTAAGTTCATCCCCATCTTTTCTCATGGAGCAAAGAATCTAGCTGACACTGTTGTGGGATTCCTTAATGAGAACAAAATTCCACTATCCAACTGCCGTGGTCAGTCATATGACAATGCCTTAAATATGTCTGGACGCTATACTGGATTGCAAGCACGGATTCTTCAGTTGAATGAGTTCGCTATGTATGTCCCCTGCGCTGGACACAGCCTGAACCTGGTGGGAGTAAAAGCAGCAGAGTGTTGTCTACAGTGTGTAAAATTCTTCGACTTTGTTCAGCATCTTTATTCATTCTTTTCTGCTTCCACACATCGATGGAATGTTCTTGCAACATCTCTTGGAAAAAACATTGTGGTCAAGCGTCTGTCTGACACAAGATGGTCGGCACATTTTGATGCTGTTCATGCTTTACATGAGGGTTTTGATAAAATTAAAAATGCACTAGATTCTGTATCAGCTGACACTGAACAGGAAGTAAACACAAGGCGAGAGGCAAAAGGATTGAGTGACAAAATGGAAAACCTGGAAACGATCTTCCTCACAATTCTTTGGAATGACATTCTTGAAAGAGTCAACAAAACAAGCAAGGTCCTGCAATCAGAGGATATGAACATACTTGTTGCCATGAACCTTCTTGAGTCTCTAAAAACATATCTTCAGGATACTAGAGACAGATTTAGTGTATATGAATTGAAAGCCAGGAGTAGGTGTCCAGATTCAGAATATAAGGAAAAACGGGAAGGAAAGCGAAGTGTACGCCTCACTAGATATGACGGATCAGAAGAAGAGGTACTTCTCAGTAAAAGTGAAAAGTTTAAGGTGGAAACATTCCTTCCTGTTCTGGACTCTCTAATTCCTGCACTGACAAAACGTGCAGAAGCTTATTCATTGATTGGAAATATGTTTTCATTCTTCTGTGAATTAAAAACAATTAGTTCTGATGACCTAAAAAAAAGGTGTGAATACCTGGCTAATGTTTATCACAAAGATCTTGATTATGGTGACCTACTAAATGAATGTGAGCATCTCAAGCACTACATGATTCTTGATCAAAATTGTAAGACTCTTCCTGCATTGTACAGAAAAATTATTTCAGACAACTTGAAATCAGTTTTTCCGAATGTGGAAATTGCACTCAGAGTGTTCATGTGCATGATGGTGACCAACTGTGCAGGAGAGCGTTCGTTCTCAAGATTGAAACTGATAAAAAATGAGCTTCGCAGCACAATGGGGCAGCAGCGTTTGAACTGGCTTTCACTAATGTGCATTGAAAATGACATCCTAAAAACCAATGGACTTCAAGCCAGTTATAAAGGAATTCTGTACAAAAAAGTGTCGCAAATTTAATAAATGATTAGTGTTTTTGTACTGTCCCATTTCAATCAGTAATGTCTTGTTTTTCAATTTATTGCTTTTTAAGCTCATGGTATATTATTCAAAAGTTGTGTTAATGTTTAAACACTGATTTTGTTGAAAGTACCAATAAATATCGCCTTATTGATAATTTGCATTTTTATTCTCGTGCGTGATTGTGTAGACAGGGCCCCAGTGCACTGTATTGCCCGGGGGCCTATAATGGTCTTAAGATGGCCCTGGTTTGTACGGCCCCCAAGTGCTTGTATGCATGCCTAACAACATTGGGGCATGCTCCTAATTAGATGATGATGTCCTGGGGTATTTTCTCCCAGACCTGGACCAGGGCATCATTGAGCTCCTGAACAGACTGAGGTGCAACCTGGTGGTGTGGGATGGACGGAAATATTATGCCCAAGGGTGCTCTATTGGATTTAGGTCAGGCGAGCGTGGGAGTTATTCATTGGTATCAATGCCTTCATCCTCCAGGAACTGGCTGTATACTTTCGCCACATGAGGTTGGGCATTGTCATGCACCAGGAGGAACACAGGACTGTACCAGCGTAGGGTCTGACAATGGGTCCAAGGATTTCATCCCGATACCTAATGGCAGTCAGGGTGCCATTTTCTAGTCTGTAGAGGTCTGTGCGTCCCTCTATGGATATGCCTCCCCAGACCATCACTGACCCACCACCATGCCAGTCATGCTGAACGATGTTACAGGCAGCATAACGTTCTCCATGGCTTCTCCATTCCCTTTCACATCTGTCAGATATGCTCAGGGTGAACCTGCTCTCATCTGTGAAAACCACAGGGCGCCAGTGGTGGACCTGCCAACTCTGGGTGTGCAATGGCAAATCCCAAAAAAGCTTCACGGCCCCAGGCAATGAGCATAGGGCCCACTGGAGGACCTCAGCCATTAGGCCACCCTCATGAAGTCTGTTTCTGATTGTATCCTGTTCTCTTTGTTTTGCTTCCTTTATGTAAGATCCCTGGTGTTTCTGTTAGTCCCTCTGCTTTCCTATTAAAAACTGACCACACTAAGCAGAATAACACACTGTGATCAGTTCTCTAGCTGTGCTGGGAACTCAGCCTACTCTCCTCCACTGATCAGACTTGTCCTGACCCACCCCTGCTGCACAGCCATTTTTTGGTACGCTCAGTGTGCTGCTGCTTCTCCTCCCCCAGCTCTTATACCACTGAGAACAGAGGGGATGTGATCACTTATACAAAAGGATATAACAGTGGATATAAGAAGTCTACACACCCCTGTTAAAATGATAGGGTTCTGTGAATTTAAAAAAATGAGACAAAGATAAAATCATTTAATAACTTTTTTTCATCTTTAATGTGACATTTAAAACTGTACAACTCAGTTTAAAAACAAAGGTAAATAATAAAAAAAAATAATGTGGTTGTATAAGTGCACCCTCTTATAACTGGGGGCGTAGCTGTGTTCAGAATTAAGCAATCACATTTAAACTAATGTTAAACAGAAGTCAGTACACATCTGCCATAATTTAGAGTGCCTCTGATTAACCTGAAATAAAGTTCAGCTGTTCTAGTAGGTCTTTCCTGACTTTTTCTTAGTCACATCCTACAGCAAAAGCCATGGTCTGCAGAGAGCTTCCAAAGCATCAGGGGGCTCTCATTGTTAAAAAGGTATATCAGTCAGGAGAACGATACAAAATAATTTCCAAGGCATTAGATATATCATGGAACACAGTGAAGACAGGCATCATCAAGTGGAGAAAAAATGGCACAACATTACAAACGTCCCTCCAAAATGTATGAAAAGATGAGAAGAAAAATGGTCAGGGAGGCTGCCAAGAGGCCTACAGCCACATTAAAGGAGCTCCAGGAATATCTGGAAAGTATTGGTTGTGTGGTACATGTGACAACAATCTCCCATTTTCTTCATATGTCTGGGCTATGGGGTACAGTGGCAAGACGGAAGCCTTTTCTTACGAAGAAAAACATCCAAGCCTGGCTAAATTTTGCAAAAACACACCTGAAGTCTCCCAAAAGCATGTGGGAAAATATGTTATGGTCTGATGAAACCAAGGTTGAACTTTTTTGGCCATAATTTCAAAAGATATGTTTCGAGCAAAAACAACACTGCACATCACCAAAAGAACAACATACCCACAGTGAAGCATGGTGGTGGCAGCATCATGTTTTGGGGCTCTTTTTCTTCAGCTGGAACAGGGGTCTTAGAGGGAATTATGACCAGTTCCAAATATCAGTCAATATTGGGACAAAACCTTCAGGCTTCTGCTAGAAAGCTGAACATGAAGGGGAACTTCACCATTCGGCATTAGAACGCCCCAAAACATACATCCAAATCAACAAAAGAAATGGCTTCACCAGAAGAAGTTTTGGCATGGCCCAGCCAGAGCCCAGACCTGCATCCGATTGAAAATCTGTGGGGTGATCTAAAGAGGGCTGTGCACAGGAGAAGCCCTCACAATCTGACATATTTTTTTTGCAAAGAAGAGTAGTTAAATATTTCCAAGTCAAGATGTGCCATGCTGATAGACATATACCCAAAAAGACTGAGTGCTGAAATAAAAACCAAAAGGTGCTGAAAACAAAGTATTAGCGTAAGGGTGTGAACTCAACCATATTATTTTATTTTTGTATTTTTACTTCCTTCCAACTAAAAGATTTCAGTTTGTTGTTCAGCTAAGGCTGCGTACACACGATAGGTTAAACCGATGAGAACGGTCTGATGGACCGTTTTCATTGGACCAAACCGATTGTGTGTGAGCACCATCGGTTAGTTATCCATCGGTTAAAAAAAGGGGGACTTGGTGGTCTCAGCCCGGCTCCCGGTGGGTGTGCTATGCAAGGTACGCCTGTGCTTAGTACGCCCACCCCCCTCACAAAAACCACCACACTTGCACGCACACAAAACTGGTTTAACACACACGCACTTTGGCCATGCGGTCTCCTAAAATAAAGAGGGGCGAAGGACCTACGGGGCTGGCTGGGTGGGCTAGGCCCCCTCACTCCCTCATAGGGGGAGTCCCTCTGCCCCGTTGGGGTCTCGTTGGGCCCCAGTTGGGCTCCCAAGAGGAGCAGATAGGGCGGGGTGAGTGGGAGGCCCCCCTCACACCCGCCATTGTCACCAGGGGCATGGAGAAGGATGGCGATTGCCTCCGGGGGGAGGGTCTGCCTACTCCCAACTCCTGCAGTCCGGCTCCTCTCTCTTCAGTTCACGCACAAAAATACACTTAAAAAAAAAAAAATGGGGGACTTGTTTTAAATTTAACCGATGGATTCCTAACCGATAGGTCAAAACCAATCGTTAGTAGGCACGACCATTGGTTAAAAATCCACGCATGCTCAGAATCAAGTCGACGCATGCTTGGAAGCATTGAACTTTATTTTTATCAGAACGTCATTGTGTTTTACGTCACCGCGTTCTGACACGATCGGTCTTTTAACTGATGGTGTGTGGGCAAGACGGTCCATCAGTCAGCTTCATTGGATAACCGATGGGTTTTCAAACTACGGCCCTCCAGTTGTTCAGGAACTACATTTTCCATCATGCCTAGTCATGTCTGTGAATGTCAGTGTGTTACAATGCCTCATGGGATGTGTAGTTCTACAACAGCTGGAGAGCCGTAGTTTGACGATCCCTGGGATAACCGATGAAAACGGTCCATCAGACCGTTCTCATTGGATGGACTGATCGTGTGTACGCGGCATAAGTTGTACCGTTTAGAGGTCACATTAAAAGGTGGAAAAAATCTGAAATGATTTATCTTTGTCTCATGTTTTTACATCACAGAAACCTGACATTTTAAACAGTGTTATGTATACTTTTTATATCCACTGTATGTATACAAAAATTGTATGCATTTCCTTTCTATTTTAAACTGAATGTTTTATTATTTAAAAGTGATTGTAAATGATCACCTTGTAAAATTTTTAAATAAAACATTCATTTGTAGCCCTCCACCATATGTACGAATGTAAATACATGTGTCTGGGAGTACCATATCGCCAGGCACGCCAGAGTGAGATCAGTAATTCTATACCCATTATTCATGGGTAACTATAACCTGATGACCTGTTGGGGCTTTAAAAGCATTGCTAATGGAAAATATTGGCTATCGGCGTTTGGCGCCATTTTACGAGGTGCATGAAATTTAAAGGTTTGACATGTTGGGTATCTATTTACTGTGTGCAACCTTGTCTTTTATATTTTACAAAAATGTGAGTAATTTGAGTTGTGTGCTCTACAAATTACTTCAGTGTATTTGTATTGTAAATTTGAATATCCTAAACCGCTGCACTAATATAGTGTGACATACAGGTCAGACCAAAAGTTTGGACACACCTTCTCATTCAAAGAGTTTTCTTTATTTTCATGACTATTAAAATTGTAGAGTCACACTGAAGGCATCAAAACTATGAATTAACACATGTGGAATTATATATACATAACAAAAAAGTATGAAACAACTGAAAACATATGTCATATTCTGGGTTCTTCAAAGTAGCCACCTTTTGCTTTGATTACTGCTTTGCACACTCTTGGCATTCTCTTGATGAGCTTCAAGAGGTAGACACCTGAAATGGTCTTCCAACAGTCTTGAAGGAGTTCCCAGAGATGCTTAGCACTTGTTGGCCCTTTTGCCTTCACTCTGCGGTGCAGCTCACCCCAAACCATCTCGATTGGGTTCAGGTCCGGTGACTGTGGAGGCCAGGTCATCTGGCTCAGCACCCCATCACTCTCCCCCTTGGTCAAATAGCCCTTACACAGCCTGGCGGTGTGTTTGGGATCATTGTCCTGTTGAAAAATAAATGATGGTCCAAGTAAACGCAAATCGGATGGAATAGCATGCCGCTGCAAGATGCTGTGGTAGCCATGCTGGTTCAGTATGCCTTGAATTTTGAATAAATCCCCAACAGTGTCACCAGCAAAGCACCCCCACACCATCACACCTCCTCCTCCATGCTTCACGGTGGGAATCAGGCATGTAGAGTCCATCCGTTCACCTTTTCTGTGTCGCACAAAGACACGGTGGTTGGAACCAATAATCAAAGATAGTTTCCTAGCAGATATTCTACCATGAAGGCCGGATTCACACAGTCTCCTCTTATCAGTTGTTCTAGAGATGTGTCTGCTGCAAAAGGTGGCTACTTTGAAGAACCTAGAATATATGACATATATTTTCAGTTGTTTCACACTTTTTTGTTATGTATGTAGCGTCCCCTGGCCTTTAGCATGGGTATTGCGCTTAGAAAAAAATAAGCTAGTTAGATTGGGAGAGTTAATTTGCTCCTGATCGCGATTTGTGACCTGTGTCGTTCTGGAAAGGTCCACTGGCTCGGACGGCATTCTGGGGATGTGGGTTTTATCCTTGGCCGGCAGTGGGAGCCAGAGGGATTTATGGCGGATGGATTCTTCCTCAGAAGCCAATAGAAGAGGGTTTTATCTCGCTGGGCATGCTGGGGAGGGATATATCTGGGAGAAAGGTCATGTGTCCAGGTTCTTTTTGCTTCTCCTGCGCGAGGCCCTGGAGTCGGGTGCGGCATCCACCTTTAGAGTGTGCGCACTCATGGGCTCCATCGGCGTGGTCCATCTGGCTGAGTGTCCAGGCCCTATAGAGTCTCAGTCTGTCGCTCGATGTTGACTGGGAGGATTTGCTCTATTCGGATATCTGCGAATTATTTAAACTACACCGGCCTGTGGCAGAGGCCTAGAGTCAGGTCAGTGAGAGAAACCTGTTCCTCCCTGTCTGTATCCGAGTGGCGACGCGAGAAATTTGTGCTTCTGGCAGCTGAGTTAAGCTGTGCACTTATCCAGGCCTGACATCAAGAGTTTATTTTCTCATCAACCTATCCCTCTTTCATCGAGTTGATGTTCGGCTATGTTGGCCTGGAATTAAAATACAGAGAAAATATTTATTGCCTGTCTGGACATTCAATTTATTACTGAGTGCTTCTGGTGCAACCCTAGATCAAGAAAAGTGTAACTTAATCTGCCAATCCCATCATCAAACCAGCGGCTCCTTCGGGGGTGAGCGCTACACGTATATAATTCCACATGTGTTAATTCATAGTTTTGATGCCTTCAGTGTGAATCCACAATTTTCATAGTCATGAAAATAAAGAAAACTCTTTGAATGAGAAGGTGTGTCCAAACTTTTGGTCTGTACTGTAAAAAAAAATATATTATCACTATTTTATTCTCTAGAGTGTCTTCTTTTAGTGGTTCAAGAATATATATATATATATACACACACACACACACACACACACACACACAGTATATCCCCATAAGAAATAACGGCTTACTTACTAACAGTTTTTTTTTTTTACAGAATGGTAGTTATGCTGTTCTTTCTCTACTACTTGTGATAAATTTGCTGCTCTTCTGTGTCACCATTTCCACCTCTGTTTTTGGATGCCGGTCTCTCTCAAAAGTACAATATGTCAACCAGGTAGGAGACGTATGAGATTACCATTAAAAAGATGTCAAGTCAAGGGATCAGCAAAGTCTATCATTCACCTTTGCTTTGAGATCCTCGCCCCAGCTCTCCTTTGTGGCCTTAAAGTGGATGTAAACCCCCAAATTTTTTTTTGATGTCACAATGTAGAGTATAAGATTTCCTATCATCTGTGCCCAATCTTGCCACACAGAGTTAATCCAGCGCTGAGTAGTCCTCTTTTAATGTTCAGTGCAAATTAACAGAATTCCAGATAAAAACTTGCCAAATTATAAAGTCAGTTTCTCTGTTTTTGCTTTCAGTGACAGGTTATTTACATATCTAGCTTGGATATGTTTATCATATGTTATGTTATGTTTATCATAACATGAGGTGATCCAAAGTTCATTGTATATTACCAGGATGTGTTATGTGGGGGAGGGGTGGATTTCTCACTTTTTATACCTCATGTTATGATAAACATAACATAACATATGATAAACATTTCCAAGCTAGATATGTAAATAACCTGTTACTCAAAGCAAGAAGAGAGAAAACAGACTTTTTATTTAGGCAGGTTTTTATCTGGAAGTCTGATAATTTTCACTGAACAATAAAAGAGGATTGCTCAGAGCTGGATTAACTCTGTGTGGCAAGACTGGGCACAGATGATAGGAAATCTTATACTCTACATTGTGACATCCACTTTAACTCAGATTGCATTTAGACGTCATCCTGCTCTAGTTACTTATTAATGGTAACACCACAGTCTCCACCTCTTTAATTAGATTACTTTTTTAGTAACAAATATAGAAAATAGTCATATTGGAGAGGTTAGGTTGTAAATCTTCCAATGAGGATACTTATTACTAGGGTTGCACCGATACCACTTTAAGACTGAGTACAAGTACCGATACTTTTTTTCCAAGCATTCCCCGATACCGAATACCGATACTTTTTTTTTATGTCATGTGACAGTGGCACTAATATGCAGCACTTGTGATGCATGGACTGTGTTTTTTATTTTTATAAAACATTTCTTATTATTGTTTACATTTTCTTTCATTTTTTCTAATATTTTTACAATTTAACCTTTTAAATATTTATTTATTACAATTTTTTTTAACAGCCCTGTTGGGGGCTTTGGTGCGATAACAGACCCTTCACATCTCCCTTTTCAGACGGAGAATGGGACTCATATTTTCTTAAGCATATGATCAGTAGAATAAAAAGAAGATGCTACTGATTTTGAAGTCCCGAAGATATAAGGTTTACCAAACCAATATGTTTTCTAAAAATACATCTAAAATCATTATTAGCAGATACAGACACAGCAAATTTTACAAAATCCCTGCTAAATTACTTCTAAATATAAAAGCTAAACCTGTATTGAGTTAATAAATATTATTTGTACATTTTAAATTACGCATTTTTGCAAAATGGTGAAAATCAGACCTATGCAAAAATGTATCTAAAAATCTCTAGGTTTTAACTTTAACTTACAGATTTAGAGATTGTAAAAGACCCCCCCCCCCCCCCCAAACCATATATTTTTTAAAAACACATGGCTGGTAGAATAGAAAAGAAGATGCTACTGATCTGCAAGGTCCACCGATATTTGCGCAAATGTTTATCAAAACAATATTTTTGCGAAAAATATGCTAAAATCATTATTAGTGAATTTATACATGGCAGAATTTACAAAATTCCTGCCAAATATTACATTTTAAACTGTATTTAGTTAACCACTTAAGGACCGCCTACTGCACATTTACGTCGGCAGAATGGCACGACTGGGCACATCAACGTATATATACGTTGATTTTAGTACACAGCCGTGGGTCGCGGGCGCGCGCCCGCGGGCGCGCCGCCCGCGACCCGGTCCGAAGCTCCGGGACCGGGACCGCGGGATTCGCGGACCCGATCGCCGCTGGAGTGCGGCGATCCGTCCCTGGAGCGGAAGAACGGGGAGAGCCGTGTGTACACACGGCTTCCCCGTGCTTCTCTGTGGCCGCAGCATCGATCGCGTCATCCCTGTAATAGGGGGACACGATCGATGACGTCACACCTACAGCCACACCCCCCTACAGTTGTAAACAAACACTCTAGCTCACACATCCCCTACAGCGTCACCTGTGGTTAACTCCCAAACTGCAGCTGTCATTTCCACAGTAAACAATGCAATTTAAATGCATTTTTTGCTGTGAAAATGACAATTGTCCCAAAAATGTGTCAAAATTGTCCGAAGTGTCACGAAAAAAATCGCTGATCGCCGCTATTAGTAGTAAAAAAAAAATAATTAATAAAAATGCAATAAAACTATCCCTTATTTTGTAAACGCTATAAATTTTGCGAAAACCGACCGATAAACGCTTATTGCGATTTTTTTTACCAAAAATACATAGAAGAATACGTATCGGCCTAAACTGAGGAAAAAAAATGTTTTTTTATATATTTTTGGGGGATATTTATTATAGCAAAAAGTAAAAAATATTGAATTTTTTTTTAAATTGTCGCTCTATTTTTGTTAATAGAGCAAAAAATAAAAACCGCAGAGGTGATCAAATACCACCAAAAGAAAGCTCTATTTGTGGGAAAAAAAGGACGCCAATTTTGTTTGGGAGCCACGTCGCACGACCGCACAATTGTCAGTTAAAACGAAGCAGTGCCGAATCGCAAAAAGGGGCAAGGTCCTTTACCTACATTTTGGTCCGGGTCTTAAGTGGTTAATAAATAACAAATATTTGTACATTTTCAATTGCACCCTTTTGTGAAATGGTGAAAACTGAAGGTGCGCAAAATAAAAGTGAATAAAAACGATTTACTCTGAAAAGCTGGAGGTTACCATTTCTCCCTTACAGCTTTTAGAATTTGTAAAAGACCCTTTAAACCATAGATTTTCTGAAAGAATATGACCTATAGAAAAAAAAAAAATGCAGATTTTTTTTAGGCCCTGCAATAATTGCGCAGATGTTCAAATCAAATCACTATTTTCACAAAAAATACACTAAAATCATTATTAGTGCACACAAATACAACATAACTTACAAAATCCCTGCTAAATTGCTACTAAAGCATCGTTCACATGTAGCATACTGAAGCGTATGCCCTTGGAGGGCCATATTTACCTTCACAGGTGTTCCATGCATCCCCACACAGGCAGTCCCATTATGTCAATTGGGATGCAACAACTGTACAGGCATAGCTGCTGTTCCCAATCTGATAATAGAAATGAATAGGGCCAGATAAAGGCTAGCAAAGGACCCTTGGCACTCGGGCTGCAGTTTGGAGACCCCTGCCTTAGAAGATTGTTCTAAAGACCTAGTAATAAAACACACAGACGCTTTATCTTGTTTGTTATTCTTTATTGTAGGTTATGTTCATGTTTAAGAGCTTTCCTTCTATAATTTGTATTTCTCAGAAATCTGTCCTTATACCCTCTATAGCCTTAAACCTTGGTCAGAACATTTTCTCTTCTTCCTCAAAAATAATATCCTTTATTTTATGATAATTTTCTCTTCTGCAGGTGTTCGTGATGCAGAACGATGTTGTCCTTGCTATGAATCCTTGTGTTCCCGTTCCTCAAACTACCAATTATGTTCAACCACCAATACCGGCATATTCAGTTAATGTAGTTAAACCTTGACCAGTCCAATAATATAGAGAAATTGTCACCTACATATTTCATGGATCGATCAGCTTTCTATTGGACTGCTTCCTAATTATTATGAATCAGTAATTTAGCAATATTAGTAAATTCTTAGATTGTGTTTCTGAAAGTGATTTCTATTGTAAAAGAAGGTTTCTTAATGTGTTGGACTGACAGCACTCGACTTGAGAAAGGGGATTATCTTTTTCACCTCAGTTAGTACCATTTATCAGCTCTCTATGGTTAGACCTTCCCAGGGCTTTTTTTTTCTCAGAGAATAAGTGCAGGAATTTCCCCCCTTTCTGAGTCACTTCTCGTCTTTGCCCCCTACCAACCTCTGAGCAACATCCCTTAGTTCCACCCTTACCCCCTCCCAGTACCGCCCCTTTTAGAGAATACAGAACCAAGTGTCATTTGCTGTGATAAGTAATGTGTATGGAATTTGTTGATAAGAAAATAAGTCAATTAGATCCCCTGTATCCGGCAACAGTTGATTCCCCCGGCAACGATAGACCCCCCAGTAATAACAATAGACCCCAGCAGCAACAACAGATTTCCCAGCCTCAGCCCAGCATTAATAGTCTCTCCAGCAGCCAGCAACACTAGACCACTCCCTCAATAGTATGTCCCTTCCAGCAACAAAAGCCCAACCAACAATAATTGTTCTCTCACCAGCAACAATAGACCTCCCCATCAACAATAGACTGCAGTGTTAAAATAGACACCCTCTGGCAACAAGAGATCCCCCAACAGCCAGCAAAAATAGACCCCTTCCTCAACTATAGATCCCTTTCAGCAACAACTGACCCCACCAGCAACATAAGCCCCCCCCCAGATTAAAAGATCCCCCACGAGCAACAATAATAGACCTTTGCCATGCAAAAATAGATCCCCAGCAGCCAGGATCAATAGACCCCCAGTACCCCTTGCCATTACATACATTCAGAGTGGGAGGTGCCGGAACTGCGTTCCTCCGAGTTTCTGCTGAAAAAAGCCCTGGTCCTTTTATGATTTTATATATATTTTTTTATTGAATGCTTCCCCATTGTCTTATACATTATACAGTATGACTATTGTTTGGTCATATTTATAGGTAGAACTTTTTGAATAACATAGCCAGGCTAATTTGGGGCACATTTCAGAAACATTTTTTATATACTGTACAGTATCTCACAAAAGTGAGTACACCAAACTTTGAGGCCGCGTACACACGAGGAGACATGTCCGATCGTGTGTACGGCCTAGCGGGCAGGTTTCCAGCGGACAAAAGTTTCTAAGCATGCTTAGAAACTTGTCCGCTGGAAACCTGACCGTCGGACATGTCCGATGGTTAGTACGCTTAACCATCGGACCGAAATCCCGCGCATGCGTCAAATTGATTTGACGCATGCGTGGAAGCATTGCACTTCCTGGTTTGAGGATGTCGGTGTCTTCTTTGTCACCGCGCTCTCTGTCCGCGGGGATTTTGGTCTGATGGTGTGTACACACATCAGACCAAAATATCCCAGGAAACATGTCCGATATGTGTACAGGGCCTCAAAGTCATAAAACCCCTTTCTAAAAACAAAACCCCAGGCATAGATGGCATCTCAGAAGGATATTTCCAAGCATTTAGTGAAATACTATCGCCACATCTGACCAAAAATTTTAATCAAACAGCATTATCTAACCAATTCCCAAAGAACATGTTAAGGCTTGTACACACAGTTAGACTTTTTGCCAACAAACATCAAAATTAGCAAGTTTGCAAAAAAAAAATTGGACTGTATGTACTCTCCATCGGACAAACATTTCGGCAACACAAGTCCGATAGTGCCTAGTCCGACCAAGTGTAGAGCAAGCCATCAAACTTTTGTACAAAGTACAAATACGCATGCCTAGAACCAATGTTAAAATCAACCAACAACAGCAGAAGTTGACCAAAGGGTGGCGGTGAAGAGCAGAAAAATCATGTGATGTTGGGAAAGTTTGCAGAAAAGTCAGTGCGTGTGTATGCTATGGGTGTGCCCGGCCAACTCCCTTCAGACAAAAATCCAAGCAAAAGTTTGTTTGGAGTCTGATCGTGTGTACGAGGCTTTAGAAGCATTAAAAATTACAGATTACAGATCTATATCATTACTAAATGTAGACATAAGGCCGTGTACACACGATCAGTTCAAACCGATGAGAATGGACTGAAGTCCAGTTTCATCGGTCCAAACCGACTGTGTGTACGGCCCATCGGTCTGTCGACCTTCGGACCAAAGTTTTAAAACTTGCTTTAAAATCGGACTGATGGACGCCTGACCATCAGTCCAAACAGATCATTAGTACGCAAAGGCATCGGTTTAAAAACCCACGCATGCTCAGAATCAAGTCGATGCATGCTTGGAAGCATTGAACTTCGTTTTTTCAGCACGTCGTTGTGTTTTACATCACCGCGTTCTGACCCGATCGGATTTTGAACTGATGGTGTGTACGCACATCAGACCATCAGGCCACTTCAGCGATAAACCGATGAAAACGGTCCATCGGACCATTTTCATCGGGTTGGACCGATCGTGTGTACACGGCCTAAAAGTGTATGCTAAGATTATAGCCAATCGTTTAATAAATATAACATCATATCTTATTGGGCCTAATCAAGTAGGATTTTCTTAAAGGCAGACAAGCCCCTGACAGCACTAGAAGAATGGTCAATCTAATTGTGACAGACTCAGATTCTCCTATGTCTAGGGTCACCTTATGTCCAATAGGGCCATAGGGTGACGAAGAAATGATATCATGTATTGCAGAAGATGGGACATTACTGACAGTTCATTACAAGTGGCTTAATTTGTCTTGACTAGGTCACTAGGACAATGACTCTTCAATGCTTAGCTCCGACTATTGACATCCTAAGTGAAGCCGGGCTTGTGAAATACCTTTCCATTGTGTTCTGCAGATGAATAGATGGTGCGGTGCCGAAATGCCTAGCTACTGATTAGATAATTTTCTCACTTGAATGTCATTAGCAAAGGAATGTGTGGGTGGAGAGTTCATTGTTCCTGTGATTAACTTTAACAAGCTGTACTGTATATAAGATTGTGGTTTTGGTCCTATTACACAGTCCATTCTTAGCACACATACAAGTGTTGTCTCGTTGTGTGTTAAAGGTAGCTGGAATATCTGATGCCTATGTCCAGATTGATGGGAAGCGGTGTATGACGGAGGCATTCAGTCCGAATGCGGGGACCTTCCGTGACACTAATCAACCTTATTGAAAATAACAAAACACCCGCTCTTCTGTTAGCTTTAGATGCAGAAAAAGCATTCGATAAAATGCATTGGCAATATATCTCCGAAACATTACAAAAATTTGGCATGAAAGGACTCATACACTCAGCTATTATGTCATTATATTCCCAACCCCCAGCAAATGGTTCTCTCCTCAGGATTTATCTCCAAATGCTTAAATTTATCCAATGGCACTAAACAAGGATGCCCACTTTCCCCAATAATATTTCCCCTAGCAATAGAGCCATTAGCTGAATTTATACGCACTAATCCGGACATCAGCGGCATGAAAATAGGATACTATGATCACAAACTGGGACTTTTTGCAGGTGACACCATCTTAACCTTGACAAACCCCAACATATCGCTTTATAATGTTCAGAAATTATTAGACTAATATAGTAACATGTCCTACTATTAAATTAATCCTACCCATAAACCTCCACAAAGTGCAAACGGAAAAACTTTGGGCCAGATTCAGAAAGAGTTACGACGGCGTATCGGTAGATACACCGTCGTAACTCCGAATCCGCGTTGTCGTATCTTTAAGGGTATTCTCAAACTGAGATACGCTTAAATGTTGCTAAGATACGACCGGTGTAAGTCTCCTACGCCGTCGTATCTTAGCTGCCTATTTACGCTGGCCGCTAGGGGCGTGTACGCTGATTTACGCCTAGATTATGTAAATCAGCAAGATACGCCTTTTCACGAACGTACGCACGCTCGTCGCAGTAAGATACGCCGTTTACGTAGGCCGTTTTTCAGGCGTAAAGCTAAAGCACTAAAAAGATTGCACAGCCAATGTTAAAGCGGATCTCCACCCTAAAGTGAAGATCCGCTGATCCGAACACTCCCCCCCTCCGGTGTCACAATTGACACCTTTCAGGGGGGAGGGGGGTGCAGATAGACATGTATCTGCACCCACTTCCGGCCCAGCATTCACGGGCAAAAGACGGGCATTGCATCACATCCCGTCTCCCGCCCGTTGTGTGCTGGGAACACTCGGCTCCCAGCACACAGCTGGAGCCAATCGCGGGCGCAGCGCAGCTCGCGCATGCGCCGTAGGGAACCGGGCAGTGAAGCCGCAGCGCTTCACTTCCTGGTTCCCTCACCGTGGATGGAGGGGGGAGCAGCAGGGTGATGAGCGATCGCTCATCCTCTGCTGCGGACGGCGCTGGACTCCAGGACAGGTAAGTGTCCTAATATTAAAAGTCAGCAGCTGCAGTATTTGTTGCTGCTGGCTTTTAATATTTTGTTATTTGTGAACCATCCGCTTTAAGTATGGACGTCGGAACAGCCGCCAAATTTCACGTCGTTTGCGTAAGTCGATTCAGAATAGGGCTGGGCGTAGGTTACGTTCACGTCAAAAGCATTGACTATTTGCGACGTGATTTGGAGCATGAGCACCAGGATACGTGATTTGGAGCATGCGCCGTTCGTTAAAAGCGTCAATTACGTGGGGGTCACAATTCATTCGCATACAACACGCCCACACCAGTCTACTTTGAATTACGCGGGCTTACGCCAGCCCATTTACGCTACGCCTCCGTAACTTAGGGAGCAAGTGCGTTGTGAATACAGCACTTGCCTCTCTAATTTACAGCCGCGTAGCGTATCTGAGATACGCTACGCCCGCACAAAATTACGCCAGCGTACCTGAATCTGGCTATTTGTGAGAAATACAGATATCACTGGGGTGAGACAACTATATCATGTTTAGGTATAAAACTTGCATATTCATCTTCCAAACTATATGATGTAAAATTTCCAAAACTCTTATGCCGCATACACATGACAGTTTTTCATGACGTGAAAAATGACGTGGAAATTACCCCCCTTTGGGTCGCCAAAGGGTGGCGCCATCTAAATGGAACTTCCCCTTTATAGTGCCGTCGTATGTGTTGTACGTCACCGCGCTTTGCTCGAGCATTTTTTAGGACATTAAAAATGGTCGTGTGTACGCGGCTTAAGAACAAACTAATAATGATCTGCACTAAATCCAAAAAGCTTAACTTTCATGGGTCGGAAAGATAGCAGCATTTAAGGTGCGAATATTGCCCAAAATACTATATTACATCCGCTCTCTTTCCATTCCGCTACCCTCTAAATTTTGTAAACAAATGAACACTAATGAAAAAAATGACATATGGAATGGGAAAAAACAAGAGTCGCATTCTCAATACTAACAAAGACCTAGGAGGAATGGGACTGCAAGACATTAGAAACTATCATTATGCTTCTTTATTGGACCAAACAAATTATTGGTTTACCTCTCCTAAATGATAAACTAAGGTTGAATATCAAAAAGGAAATTACTATAGGTCATGACCTATTCGCCCTTTCTATGGCAAAGCATGTAATAACCAAAAAAAGAATTGTTCCAAACATCCTTTCTATTAAATCAGCTTTAATAGCTTGGAAACATATTCTAATCTATATCTAAAACCAAAAAGGGCAAACTTGTTCACTTAAATAGCATTGCCCACAAGAATAAGACTACTGTAAAATATGTCAATCAACAAAAGAATGGACCAAACAAGGCTTAACAATGATAAGCAACACCAATTAATTATATTCATCTATATTGGAATGTATTTTGTCAAAAATAATAAAAAATTCTAATTTAAAACAAAAACAAAAGTGAGTACACCCCTCACATTTTTGTAAATATTTTATTATATCTTTTCATGTGACAACACTTAAGAAATTACATTTTGCTCCAATGCAAAGTAGTGAGTGTCCAGCTTGTATAACAGTGTAAATTTACTGTCCGCTTCAAAATAACTCAACACACATTAATGTCTAAACCGCTGGCAACAAAAGTGAGCACACCCCTAAGTGAAAATGTCCAAATTGGGCTCAAAGTGTCAATATTTTGTGTGGCCTTCATTATTTTCCAGCACTGCCTTAACCCTCTCGGGCATGGAGTTCACCAGAGCTTCACAGGTTGCCACTGGAATCCTCTTCCCCTCCCCATGACAACATCACAGAGCTGGTGGATGTTAAAGACCTTGCACTCCTCTACCTGATGTTTGAGGATGTCCCACAGATGCTCATTAGGGTTTGGTTTGGAGTCATGCTTGGCCAGTCCATCACCTTTACTCACAGCTTCTTTAGCAAGGCAGTGGTGATCTTGGAGGTGTGTTTGGGGTCTTTATCATGTTGGAATACTGCCCTGTGGGCCAGTCTCCAACGGGAGGGGATCATGCTTGCCTTCAGTATATCACAGTACATGTTGGCATTCATAGTTCAATCAATGAACTGTAGCTCCCCAGTCCCTTAACACTCCCACCACCATGATTGAATGTAGGCAAGACACACTTGTCTTTGTACTTCTCACCTAGTTGCCCCCTTGACACCATCTAAACCAAATAAGTTTATCTTGGTCTCATCAGACCACAGGACATGGTTTCAGTAATCCATGTACTCAGTCTGCTTGTCTTCAGCAAACTATTTGCAGGCTTTATTGTGCACCATCTTTAGAAGATGCTTCCCTCTGGGATGACAGCCACGCAGACCAATTTAATGCAGTGTGCAGTGTATGGTCTGAGCACTGACAGGCTGACTCCTAGTAACACTATACTATACCTTCTTTGAAATGTAGCTTCAGGGGGTCAGAGTTTACTTCCTCTTTAAGAACAAAGACAAATAAAACTTTTTCAGGTAATGTTTAAAGCTTTCTTATTGTGAGGGATTAGCTCAGTAGCGGATTGTGCGTGATGGATGATTTGTGACACAGTGAAAAGGCACAAAAAGATAGCCGGATCTTCTTGAAACACAAGTGTGGTTTATTTACACATAATGCTTTCAATGGCAGGTATTAAAACAGTAAAATAAACCCTTGCCCCATTGAGCGTCTAACTAGAAACACAGTGCTGGGACAAGGTCTATGGTCCATCTCCGGCTGTGAGTGACGCCATGCTACCGGGACGGGACTACAAAAGCATCTTCATAGGGGAGTGAAGCACTGACAGGGAAGGGATGGTGTGGTCTGTCACTGTCCAGACTTGTGCCAGGTGCAGGAGCTCACTCGGCACATCATTACAGAAACAGGTACAAACTACTATAGTACAGGCAAAGCTATTAGCGGCGCCGGCTAGTGTTTACTGTGAAACATACTTTGGTCACTTCACCTGCGCCCCCCTCCCTCCTGCAAATTGTACCGGTGTTCTGTTGAGAAATGTCCCCCCCATCCAATAGTGCCCCGGCATGCGCTTTTCATCATAGCGCAACAGCTGATTTGCCAATCAACTGGGCTGACGTTACTATGGCGCATGCGCACATCGTAGGATGTATCTCTCGCTGGGAGATACCATTTCACAGGCACAATTTAAACCTATACAAACAGTGGGGGGAGACCGAAGTTCTCAGATTGTGCATTGTTGCTGGAGGGTGACATGTGGCTGTGTTGAAGGGCTGCTTTTGTCTGTGTTGCAACTCGCCCTTTCACACAGGCATAACAGGCCATTCAAAAACACAAACCCACCCTGCAACACAGACAAAACCGGACCATTAGCACACTATAAAGCCACCCGCAACAGCGAGGCACAATGTGAGAACTTTGGTCTCCCCCGCTTTTTGTATAGGTTCAATTGTGCCTGTGAAATGCTATCTCCCATCTGCGATGTGTGCTTATGCCCTGGTTATGTCACTCCAGCTGATCGGCAACTCAGCTGGCATGCAGCTTTGTCCTGGGCACTATTCGATGGGGGGCACTTCTCGACAGAACATCGGCCCTGACCTAACTACTTGTCTTGGTGCAGCCTACTGCTGGCCAGGTACCCGACTGCCACACAATAAAGCCTATGACATAGTCCATAGTCACACAGACTTAAGCTGGTCATACATTATACAATTTTCCTAAAGATTTACCTTCAACTATGTAGTACAAGGGCCTACCTGATTGCATACAAATTGAAAGGATTTACATTTGACCTCATATTATATGGTTTTGATAAACCTAATGAAAGATTAAACAAGTATAATGTGCGGCTAGCCTTAATCTCCCCATACAAGCACTAGGGATGAGCTCCACGTTCGTTTCGAACGTATGTTCGACTTGAACATCGTCTGTTCGTACGTTCGTCGAAATTCGAAACAAACCGGGTCGTTCGTGCCAAATTCAAGTGACGCGTCACAGCCCATAATTCACTGCGGCATTGCTCGCTGATGATTGCCCAAGCATGCACTATGACCCGCATGCTTGGCCAATCACAGCACGCTCAAAACGGAGAGACATAATTGGCCAAAGCCAGGGTGACTTTGGCCAATTATGGCTCAGGAGGTTTAGTACACGCCCCACACTATAAAAAGCTGCCTGCAAGGCGGCCTCGTGTAGTGTGTTGCAGCATTGTTGAAGAGAAGAGAAGAGAAAAGAAAGAGAGAAAGAGAGAGAGTCTTTATTACTAGATAGATAGAGCAGGCAGGCTAGTCAGTTTAATTAAATTTACAGTGTGTAGAGGATATATATATACACATCTCAGGAATTGTACATATATTTATACACTGTATAGCTTAGCTAGATCAGTTCTTCCTAATTTACTGGCAGGCAAGTCCTGCAAGCAGCATCTTTGAGGAGCTGTAGGAGCGGTGTATACACCGCCAGTAAGGCCGCGTACACACGATCAGACCGGTCCGATGAAACTGGTCTGCAGACCAGTTTCTTTTTTTTTTTTTTATTGCTTATTTGTAAACAGCTGCAGACCAGTTTCATCGAACCAGTTCGATGGTGTGTACGGCCCATCGGACCATTGTCCGTCAGACCAAGGTTTTAAAACTTGCTTTAAAATCTGTCCAACGGACACCTGTCCGTCGGACAGATTCGATGGTTAGTACGCAAAACTATAGGACCAAAAACCCACCCATGCTCAGAATCAAGTCGACGCATTCTTGGAAGCATTGAACTTTGTTTTTTCAGCACGTTGTTGTGTTCTACGTCACCACGTTCTGGTCTGATTGGATTTTTGGTCCGATGGTGTGTACTAGGGTTGTCCCGATACGACTTTTTTAGGACCGAGTACAAGTACCGATACTTTTTTTCAAGTAGTCGCTGATAACGAATACCAATGCTTTTTTTTAATGTGTCCCCAAATGCAGCGATGTCCCCCACATATTGCAGCCCTGTATGTCCCCCACATATTGCAGCCCTGTATGTCCCCCACATATTGCAGCCCTGTATGTCCCCCACATATTGCAGCCCTGTATGTCCCCCACATATTGCAGCCCTGTATGTCCCCCACATATGCAGCCCTGTATGTCCCCCATATTGCAGCCATGTATGTCCCCCATATTGCAGCCATGTATGTCCCCCATATTGCAGCCATGTCCTGTCCCTCATACCTGTAGATATGATGCAGCCGCTGCCGCATACCGCCGTTAATCCCCCTGCATTATAGCGTAGCGCGCATTACAAGCTTTCGTTCAGAATACTTGTAATGCCCGTGCCGCCATGTATAGACACTCCCCTTCTCGGGATTGGAGGGATCCGTCCAATCCCGAGAAAGGGGGAGTATCTATACGTGGATTCGTGCATAGACACTCCCCCTTGCTCCGGATTGGACGGATCCCTCCAATCCCGAGAAGGGGAGTGTCTCTATACATGGCGGCGTGGGCATTACAAGTATTCTGAACGAAAGCTTGTAATGCGCGCTATGCTATAATGCAGGGGGATTAACGGCGGTATGCGGCAGCGGCGGCATCATATCTACAGGTATGAGGGACAGGACATCGCTGCAATATGGGGGGGGAAGTATTCTATTTTGGTATCGGGGGTATTTGCGGGAGTACAAGTACTCCCGCAAATACTCGGCATCGGTCCCGATACCGATACTAGTATCGGTATCGGGACAACCCTAGTGTGTACACATATCAGACCATCAGACCACTTCAGCCTGGTCCGATGAAAACGGTCCGACGGACCAGTTTCATCAGACCGGTCTGATTGTGTGTACGTGGCCTTAGGCGCTGCCAGTATGAAAGTGCCCTTACACATGTAGTATTGCCGTACTCGGGAGGAGTTGTAGAATGTGTTTTGGAGTGTAATTGCAAGTATGCATATGCTGTGTGAGAGAAATAACCTGTTAATATAACGATTTATTTATTTTTTTCACAACATTTTCATTTTTACAAAGAATTGTGGGAAAAAATTACAACTTGAAAAACTCACCATGCCTCTTACTAAATAGCGCAGGATGTCTACTTTGCAAAAGTGGGTCATTTGGGGAGTGTTTGTACTTTCCTGGCTTGTTAGGGTCTCAAGAAAGGTGTGATCAATTTCCAAAGATAGACACCGAGGCCCAGATTCACATAGATGTAATATTCCGCTGCGTAATCGAAATACGCTACGCTGCCGTATTTCACCAGGCTTTACACCGAATTCTGATAGTTTTTTGCGCGTACGCTACGGTGTCGTAGTCTATTTCTCGCCGCGCAATCGAAATACGTGATTAGGGGGCGTGAAGCATTTAAATTAAGCGCGTCCCCGCGGCGATCGAACTGCGCATGCTCTGTTCAGGAATTTCCCGCCGTGCATTGCGCGAAATCACGTCGTGACGTCATTCGTTGTTTGAGTAGCGGCGTTTACGAACATTCCTATTCCCGGACGACTTACGTTTAAAAATAATAAAAGACGTCGGAAGACGTTGATATTCGACGCGGGAACGACGGCCATACTTAACATGGGCTGTCTAATATTAGAGGAGGTAAAAGGCTGGTATAGTGATACGCAAAAAAAAGATGACTAAAGGTGCCGTAAGAGATTGCGTTTGAAGTGCGAAATTTCGTGGATTGCAGGCAAAAGCTCATTAGCATACCCCGACGGCGAAAAACAACAGGAAGTCCGCCCAGTGGCCGCAATTTTCTTGCAGCGTAGATCTGAAGGCGTACTAACACGTAATCCAGTCGAATTGAAGCCCGCAGGTGTCTTTTCATGGTTTGAGGATTTCGACTAGCTAAAAAACGCGCGTAACTCGAAAGTACTCCAGTCTAACACCAGTTAGACAGGCGTAATCGCTCTGTGAATCTGGGCCCATAGCTTGTAGACTCTTTCACAAAGACCAAATAATTTACAATGATTTGGATTATTGTTACCAACGATATGTAGCAGTATGAATTTTGGGCAAAATTTTAGAAGAAAAATGACTAGTTTGTTTCTGTTCAAGGATTTTGTAAAACACTAAAAATGTTATTAGCAAAATTGTATGTCTTTTTTTTTTATAGCGCAAAAAAAAATTAAAAACCCAGTGGGGATTAAAGGAGTTGTAAAGTAAAAAAATGTTTTTCACCTTAATGCAATCTACGCATTAAGGTGAAAAAACATCTGATGCTGCCGCCCTCCCTGAGCCCCCATTATACTTACCTGACCCCTCCAAAGTCCCGTGCACGGTCCCGAGATCCTCTTTGCCGCTCAGCCTGGCCGCTGATTGGCTAGAGCGGATGGATTGAGAGCAGCACAGCCATTGGCTGCAATCACATCCAGTGGTGCGGCACGCCGAGGGGCGGGGCCAAGTGATACAGTGAGCAGCTATGGCGCGCCCGCAATTACTCACCACCATGCGAGGACTCACATGACTGTGTTCAGTACTTGCGGGGAGGAGCAGAAACAGCCACCGAGGGACCCCAGAAGACGTGGATCGGGCCACTCTGTGCAAAGCGAACTGCACAGTGGAGTTAAGTATAACAAACCAAAAGCAAACCAACGACAAACATTTCATAAAAGGTACAGTGTTGCATGGCTGAGTAATTTCCATTTAAAATGTAAGAGTACCGATAGCTGAAAATTAGAATGGTTAGGAAAGGGGTATAAGTGGTTAACCATTTAAGACCCGGACTATTATGCAGGTTAAGGACCTTGCCCCTTTTTGCAATTCCACACTGAGTCGCTCCCAAACAAAGGGCCAGATTCAGCAAGACTTGCGCTGGAGTAATTCGATATGCACCGCGTAACTGTGATTATGCGCCGTCGGTATCGTCAGCGCATAATTTCGCTTGGCGCATCAGTCGCGCCTATTGATTTCCCCTGCAAATATGCAAATGAGGGATATTTCCCGGTTAGCAAACGGATTAGCACCATACGCTGGCTACATGCGCCGCGCGTATCTCGTCCGTCCGACGCAAAGTTATTTCTACAAATAGCTGCTTTATCTTTACTCCAGACGGCCACAGGTCAGCAGGAGAGCAGCTACAGCAGCGTTACCGACGATAAGAGCTAGCTGAGCACCCCCACTTGCAGGACAACACCTCTGTCCCTGCTTATCTGTCAACTTTTACAGCCATGGAGGAAGACATCATAGGTCTCCATAGCCGAGATGACGGCTGACAGCTCCTGGCCTTTAGAGTTCAGCTTTCTCCTGTGTGTTTGCGGGGAACGGGAGCAGCCATCTCAGAACAAAAGTAACATCACTGCGGGGAGGGGGAGCAGGATATACTTTAGTGCCGGAATGGCGCATCTACGGGTGCATTTAAACGCCCAACGGAACGCATTGCGCTGACGTTTCCCGTGAAGTGGTGCCGACGGAAGTTGTGAGCATGCGCACAAGGGGGCGAGTGGAGCCTCCCTCACTGCGCATGCTCCGTGGATGATGCGCTGAACGCAAGCCTCTGCGCTGGGCTCCGCCCATCATTTCCATATGATCACACCCACTTCCACTTGCGTCGGGTTACGCCAGCGCATTATTGTTACTCTGGCGCAAGTTTACGCGCAACTGCTATGTGAATAACAGTACTTGCGCCGAAAGTGTCGGCGGAGTAACGTAAATGAGAAACGTTACTCCAAAGTAAAGAAGCGCCCATCTACCTGAATCTGGCCCAAAATTGGCATCCTTTTTTTCCCATAAATAGAGCTTTCTTTTGGTGGTATGTGATCACCCCTGTGGTTTTTATTTTTAGCGCTACAAACAAAAATAGAGCGACAATTTTGAAAAAAAAATCTATATTTTTTACTTTTTGTTATAATAAATATCCCCCAAAAATATAATTGAGGAAAAAAACCCTATAAACCCTATAACAGGGAAGAGAGGATCAGTCACACTGCCACACAGAAGAACGGAGAAGGTGTGTTTACACACACACACACACACACCTCTCGGGATCGCGGGACACCGGCGACGATCGGGTCCGCTGGTGCGGTCATGGAGCTTCGCACCAGGTCGCACGTGCGACCCACGGCTGAGCTCTTAAAGGTGACGTACTGGTACGTGCCTGTGCCCAGCCGTGACAATCTGCCGACGTATATCGGCGTTAGGCGGTCCTTAAAGGGTCACTAAAGTCAGGGATTTTTTTAAAAAAAAATAACAAACATGTGATACTTACCTCCACTGTGCAGTTCGTTTTGCACAGAGTGGCCCGGAAACCTGTCTTCTGGTGTCCCTCGGCGGCTGTCTGGGCTCCTCCTCGCAAAAGCTTTCCTTCTTCATGCGAGGGCGCTCGCATGGAGGAAAGCTTTTGCGAGCGCGCTCCCGTGATACAGCGGCGGCCATAGCCGCCGACTGTATCACTCGGCTCCGCCCCCCAGCGCGCCGCGTCATCCGCCCTGATTGACAGCAGCGCTAGCCAATGGCTGCGCTGCTATCAATCCGCCCAGCCTAGCCAATCAACGGCCAGGCTGGGAACCGAAGAGGACGACGTGGACGCGCCCGGGAGATTCGAACGGTCAGGTAAGTACAACGGGGGCTCGGGGGGGGCCGGTGCTGCTAGATGTTTTTTTACCTTCATGCATAGGATGCATGAAGGTAAAAAAACTTGTACCTTTAGAACCCCTTTAAGTGGTGATAGAGAAAACAAAGGAAAAATGCATGCAACAACGCATCAAAAATGTGGGTTTAAAAACACAAAGTGTACCGCAAAACGCGCCTGCAAACCACATCAACAACAACCGCATAGATGGGAACCTAGGCTAAAGGCAAAACTTTTATTTTAGTTTTCGATAGAATGGAGAGGGGTTAGAACATTTTCCCCCAATGGAGCAATTTAAACCTCACATTCCATCATGGTATACTGTATAGCCATTCTGTCTAGTGCTCTTTTTTGCCACCCAGAATTAATTCTGTCCATTACAGAATGTGTGCATATATGTAGGAGTGATGTATATCTTAATATGTGTGTATGATAGTTAGCAATGCAGGTTTATAGGTGTAGGCTAGGGGTCTCTAAACTTTCTAAACAAAGGGCTAGTTTACTGTGTGTTTTTTTTAACATTTTTGACACCATTTGTGAAATGGTAGGGGTATATTGTACCCTGTTACCAATTCACATGGGGGGGCTGAATTTAGGGGTCCCCTTTGAGATCCAGTTTCCGATAGGCCTCCCCACCCGCAGACCCCCACAACCACTGGGCAAGGGTTGTGGGGATGAGGCCCTTGTGCCCATCAACATGGGGACATCCTCCCCATGTTGAGGGCATGTGGCCTGGTATGGATCAGGAGGGGGTGCTCTCTTGCCCCTCCTTCTTTTTTTTTTCTGCGGCCTGCCTGGTTGTGTGCTCGGATAAGGGTCTGGTATGGATTTTTGGGGGGAATCCACGCTATTTTTTTTGGTGCGGGATTCCCCTAATATCCATACCAGACCTGAAGGGCTTGATAAGGAATTTGGGGGGACCCCTTACCTTTTTTTTTGGTACGGGGTTCCCCTTAAAATTCATACCAGACCCAAAGAGCCTGGTAATGAACTGGGGTAATGCACTACTTTACAGGAATACTATAGACATCCCCCAGGTACGAAATTTAAAAGGAATATTTCACTTTTATTATTAAAATCACTGCTCCTGAAAAAACTGCAGTTTAAAAAAAAAATAATTGCATTGATACATGTCCCCTGGGGCAGGACCCGGTGTCCCCAAACACTTTTTATGACAATAACTTGCATATTAACCTTTAAAATTAGCACTTTTGATTTCTCCCATAGACTTTTAAAGGGTGTTCCACGGCTTTTCGAATTTGCCGCGAACACCCAAAATTGTTCACTGTTCGCTGAACGGGTAACCAGCCAATGTACATAAAGCTCATCCCTACTGGGCACACACTAATCACCCCATGTGCATTTGCATTATCCAGGGGCAGCACCAGGTTAGTGGTCGGGGTAGCCAAGGGTCAGTGTAAATGCCCCATTATATTAAAGGCTAGGTTCAACTTTAGGAACACGTTATACTCGTATTAAGGGTGTATATATGCTCCCACATCAGCTGTCTCCCCCCACCACCACAGCCTCTGCCCTGTGACAGCAGGTGGCTCCCATGTGTGTTTGATCATAGGTGTGCACAGCCTATTGCATTAGGGTGTGTACCCCAAAGCTCAGACTGCATTGTGTGGATATGCTCCCATGTTCTCTGTATTGCAGCATTTGGCTGACACAGAACAAGATGGCCAATCTGATTGCATGCAAATTAGTGTCAGTGTGTGGAAGTTATCATAGGCATTGACAGATTTTATTGTCAGACAGAGGTTGTGTAAATCTAGCTCAGAGAATAGCTTGGGACATCCCAGAGAAATGGGGAAATTATTTAAGCTACCAAACCACCATCGGAGGAATGAGGAAATTACCCAAGCTACTACACAACCATCAGAGTACATCAGACTGGATGCAGCATTTACATTTGCCTTTGTGTTTCCAGCCAGCTAGATTTTGGGTGAGTCTCCTCTTTTGGTGGCTGGTGGGTGTTTGTACCAACCATAGAAGGAATATTGCCTTGTTTTACTAACCTGTAACTGATAGTGAAAGCAGTGTATGTGGTCTCCAAATCCTGTGTACCAGTCTACTTGGGAGCTGAGTGTACTGATCATAGGTGTCGGACATAAGGTTTCCCACAAGCCTGTAATCTCTGGATGGTGGCAGATTAAATATTACCATGCGCTTGTTGTGGTGTTTATAGCTACTACAATTGTCTGCATTGGGGAAACGTGGGGTCCTTGCCATAATTGTCTATGCTGGTTGACTTACAAACATGATTAACAGACAGCGATTCCTTATGGACCATGCGGCTCTCTCATACATGTATTCCCCTAGTAACCCTCTGACCCCTGACATGCTTTAATAGAGATACTGTCACGTACCTGGTAGTAGAGTCCAACGTAAAGGGAGTGGCCTCTCATAAGCCTCTGGCTCAAGAGCTCCTGGTAGAGGAGACAGGAGCTCGAGAGTGCAAAGGGGCACAAGTGCCTGGCTGTTAAGCTGGTGTAGAGGGCTGGATGTGGCAGCCTAGAGGTGTACTGTAGTCCAAGCAGGATGCAAGCAGCAGGCTGAGGGCTGTAAACTGTGGTACGGCACTCGTGGAACAGGCGGTTGGTAGGTGAGGACTGGCCGGGTCAAACACAGGTGGGTAGGTCAGGTACAGAAGCAGAATCAGAAGAATAGTCAAAGTACAGGCCAGGTCAGTTCATCAGGCAGGCAGCAATCACATTAGAAGGAGAACAGGTGCGAGGTCAGGACTAGCCAGGATCAGAGACAGGCAGCAAGCAGGAGTAGTCGAGGGGAGAGCCGGATCAGGTAGCCAAGTAGCAATCAGAGTCTTCAGGTAGCAGGGGTCTTCAGGAAAACGCTGTAGACCGAACAGCAAGGCAGCAAGGTGTTTGATCCCTTTAAATAGCCTATTTGGCTCCAAGTGTTGTCACAACGCACACGTGCGGGCGCCAACGCGCCTTTGCGTGCGCCAAAGGCTCCTCGGCGCACAGGCATTCCTCTGACACTGTTGTTGCCAGGCAGGTTACTGGAATGCCTTTCCTGACACATACAATGTCAATTTGGGTGGTTGAGAATTTAAAATGTTAGCCTACGTTCAGACCACTCTAGCACTTCTCTACTGCAATGTTAATAGAATGGCTAGGCTGCTACTAAATTTGATAGATGGGACTTTGATTATCCCCTTTATCAGCAAAATTGTCTACCCACTATTGAGGATCTATGTTTTTTTTGCACATAACATCTAGCTAGGGTTGTTCCGATACCACTTTTTTAGGACTGAGTACAAGTACCGATACTTTTTTTCATGTACTCGCCAATATGTGACAGTTTTCAAACCACAATACAGACTAAGGATATTTTCTTTAGAATTATGAAGAACTCTAACTGAAGACATTATAAAAGAATAAAAATTAATAAAAATGTTTTATTTGCTTGTCACGCAGTAGTAAAAAACTCAAATAATTTTCACAGGACATGTTGATAAATGCAAAAAAAGTATCGGCAGAAGCATCGGGAGCATTTGCGCGAGTACTCCCGCAAATACTCGGTATCGGTCCCGATACCGATATTAGTATCAGTATCGGGACAACCCTACATCTAACTGTAGTACTACTCCCGTAGGAGCTGCTGGTTTAGATTTTTTGGGTCCACGCTCTGCCTTTCAACCCCAGAAGTTTGGCTTGAACTCTCCCTTGGCACAACTGGACCACACAATGATTGTAGAACCCACTGGCAGTTGGGAACCACAATGGTATCAAACAGTGATTAAAATACAATTGAATGTTATTACCTTGTGCTGACCACCTGTTCAAATGGTAATAGATAGATAAGATAACCTGTGAAAACGCAGTTGAGGGGTTTCCCCAATACAATACTACCAGCACTGGAGTACCTCTCCACTAGGCCTCACCCAGCTCTCGGGAACAACAATACTGTACAAATGAATATAAAATAATTATGTAGCGCTACCCCCGTAAGGGCCACTGGTTTGATGATGGGATCGGCAGATCAAGTCACTCTCACTTTTTGTCTAGGGTGCACCAGAAGTACTAGATAGTAATTGAGTGTCCACACAGTGAATAAAGGTTTTCTCAGTGCTTTAATTCCAGGCCAACATTGCCGAACATCAACTTGGTGAAAGAAGAATAGGTTGATGAGAATGTAAGAACTCTAGATGTCAGGCCTGGATATTGGTGTAGCAGAGATTAGCTCTTGAAAAGACATAAAGCCCACACGTCGCCACTCAATGCCTTGGGTGGGTGAGGTGTCTCCCAGACAGGTCTCTCTTTCTCAGACAGCAGCCGGGACGGCACCTTAAATTCTAGCTGGGAGGAACGAGTCTCTCTCACCGACCCTACTCTAAGCCCCTGCCACAGGCCAATAAAGTGTAAATGATTTGGAGTGTCCGAACGGAGCGAATCCTCCCAGTATCTATTTTAGAACAGATCTCCGGGTGACAGCAAAGCGCACCTGTCCATTGCCCAGACGCTGGATCTTCTCTACAGCATTTGGGAACCCAGCGAACCACCGGGGTCCCCTCAGTTTCGTCTCCGATTGAGACTCGATAAGACCTTTAACCTGACCAGGTAGGCCACGCCGGCAGGATCCATGAATGCCCACACCCTGAAGGTGGGTGCCGTACCCCGACTCCGGGACCCCCGCACCGCAAAATGCCCCAGAACACCTGACCTCCGTCCCAGATATACCCCTCCCCAGTGAGAGAAAACCCTCTCCAATTGGCTGCTGGGGAAGATTCCATCCGCCAGAAATCCCTCCAGCTCCCACTGCCGGCCAAGGATGAACTTACATCCTCAGAATGCAGTCCGAGCCAGTGGTTCTTTCCAGAATGACACAGGTCATTAACCCTAACAAATCACAGCTGGGAGCAATGTAACTCTCCCAGTCAAACTAGTTTTAGAAAAATGCCCATGCGAAAAGCAAGGGGGCGCTACATTTATGCTATGTATACGAGTCTATAACTCTTTAGCTCCCCCTAGCGGGCAGTTCCTGGACATGTGTCCTGCTATGATAGCTCAGTTAGTTAGACTGAATCCTGTAATTTTTCTTTTCGGTTAACTGAAGTCTTCGCTAGCATTAGTTGGTGCACAATAATGTAGCATCCCCTTACTTTCAGAAAGGGCGCTACGCTAAAGTAAGTATGGTGAGAGACTTACTTGCTCTCACCCAGGTTGATTTGTGCAGGTTTGGCAGCTGTCAGTTCTGAATTGTCCTGTGGGTCATTCTGCGCTCCAGGGATGCGATCCTATCCCTGGGCGGCAGGTGGCGCCAGAGGGGTTCAGCCAGAGCCACTTTTCCCCAGCAGCCAATTAATGGAGCATTTCCCTCGCGGGGCATGCTGGGGAGGGGTATATCAGTGGCAGACGCCATTTTTTGGGGTTCTTCGCGGCTTCCTGGTTCCAGGTGTGGCACCCACCTTTAGGGTGTGCGCACATCACGGGCCCCTCCACTATGGCCTACCTGGCCGGGGCCCGTGCTATGCGGAGGTCCTCATGGCTCAGAAGTACTGAAGTGACTGGGAACCTCAGTGACTTACTGGGGTTCCCTATTTCAAGAGGACAGGATTGAGAGGATATGCTGTATTGCTCTTAAGTACCGGACCTGTGGCAGAGGCCTCTACTAATCTTCTAGAGCCGGTGGCAGCGACTTGTTACTTCTCAGCTTTCTCAGTGACACTCTGGCTGCCAGGTGTGTGTGAGGGGCCTGTCCAGATGCACTGCACCCACTCCTGCTGGAGTGGTGGCGGGACTGATTTAATTACAGAAGGCAGGGCTTCTCTCTCTATCCAAGCCTGACTCTGCATAGTAATTCTTCCTTCATCAACCTTTTCCTATCTACCTCAAGTTGATGTGTTGGTTGTGTTGGACCAGAGAAATAAAGCATTCAGAAAACTTCAGCTACGGGTTGGACATTCGTTACTGCTTTGCTCATTACATCTACCCCTAGACACCACAGAGAGGTAAATTAATTCGCCAATTCCAATCTAACCAGCGGCTCCTGAATGGGGTAGCGCTACACTAACAATTTGTAATCTGATAGGAATAAAGAAAATGGAAATGAACACTGAATATAAATATGGCTTGTTGGTGACACAGGTGCCAATTCCTTTAATGCACAGTCACTGTCGGATCCAATGTATCCCTGCACGTGGCGTGTCAACCTCCAAACAACAATGGTGAGTCTACGAGATCCACCTTCCTGCGATACAGTTATTATATCGTTGGGCAGGCGCCCTTGTCACATAATGAGACCTCACCTCTCTGGTATGTTCCGTCTGTAGCGTCCCGGTTCTTGGCCTCTCTGCAACTGGCAGTCTCTAGTCCTCTGAGCAGCTGTCACAAAGTGTTGGTGGACAGGCGGCCCTGGTTGTCGTGGAACGTAGGCCAAACACTGCGTCAAGGATCCCCCTTCAGGATAGGCGATGCGTGATGGCAACTGTAGGCCCAGGCTTTGAGGCCTAGGCTTCCTTGAAGCAGGCCTCAGCACAGGCTTCCTGCTTGCTAGAAGTTGTCCCAAGAGAGCGAATGTACGCCTCCCCTTCCTTTAAGTATCTTCCCCCAGAAGGCTGTGCATGATGCAATGCACTTTGGGTAGCACAGTTGCTCTGTGGGCATCATAGTCTGTTAAACACCCAAGGCAATGGAGTCTTTATCTTCCTGCACTTCAAGTTCCATAATGCACTGTTGTAAAGTCATAAATCAAACAAGTGGTGGCAGTATAACGATTGACCACCGGAGGGAGCCGAGTTCCTTCTTAATTACAAACTGTAGTGTATCGGCCACATTGCAAAGTGACACCTTGCTACATAACCCTTCAAATGACAATAGTTCTCACAGCTGGACATTTGAAGGACAACTTGCGCTGTGGGGAGTTTCTTTCACTATTGTCACCTCATGCGCGCCGAGGTGACAGAGGTGTATTTGTTGCTTTCTTCCTTAAGAAACGGGTGCTTGTCTCGCAAAACACGTTGAAGTAGTTATAGGCAATTAACATTCCTTGTACATATCATAATTGGAGATTACACCCTGGATTATATTTCTTCTTGATGGCTGCACCATGCAATGTTTGCTTCATGTATAGATGTACCTCTACAGTATATGCCCTGTATGCAGGGCATTTTAGTGTTTGTATGACTATTTTTTAGCGTTAACTACTTTTTTTTAAATGGGATGTAGTACCGTGAGAAAATCTCAATTCGTTTTCTCTTGTTAGGGTTTTCTGTTATTCATCATTGCATTTAAAGGGATATGGTACCAGTGAATCTCGTTGGAGGGCGAGATATCAAAAGTCCCTTCCTTCCAAATCCTTTATTGTGTGTATAAATGTCCTCTTTACACCTCCTAAGAACAATCCACTAACACTAACCCCCGAAGGAGCTGCTGAGTATTTTGGGTGGCACGTTACCTCTATCTTCTCGCTGTCCAGTGTGATAAAGAGAGTCTGAAGAATTCCACACGATACACTTCTTTTTCCAGGATTTATTTGTAGAACTTTTTGCCGCAGAACACCTTGTTAAAGTCTATCGAGAAATTTAAAGTGCTAATTTTAAAGGCTAATATGCAAGTTATTTTTATAAAAAGTGTTTGGTTGACCTGGGTCCTTTTCCAGGGGACATGTATCAATGCAAAAAAAAGTTTTAAAAACTGCCTTTTTTTTAGAGCAGTGAATTTAATAATGCTTAAAGTGAAACAATAAAAGTAAAATATTCCTTTATATTTCGTACCTGGGGGGTGTCTAGTATGCCTGTGAAATAGCGCATGTTTCCCGTGCTTAGAACTGTCTCTGCACAAAGTGTCATTTCTGAAGGAAAAAGGTAATTAAAAAAAATCACTCGCGGCTATAATGAATTGTCGGCTCTTGGCAATTCAGAGAAAATTCATTCATAAAAAAAGAAGCGTGGGGGTCCCTTCAAATTCAATTACCATGCCCTCCAGGTCTGGTATGGATATTAAGGGGAAGTCTGCCGTCAATTAAAAAAAAAATTATGTGGGGTTCCCCCCAAATATCCATTCCAGACCCTTCAGGTCTGGTGTGGATTTTAAGGGGAACTCCACCCCAAATAAAAAAAATGGCGTGGAGTTCCCCCAAAACACCACACCAGACCCTTTATCTAAAGCACGTAACCTGGCCTGCCACAGAAAAGAGGGGGGGGCGAGAGGGCCCCCCTCCTGAACCGTACCAGGCCACATGCCCTCAACATGGGGAGGGCCTCATCCCCACAACCCTTGGCCAGTGGCTGTGGGGGTCTGCGTGTGGGGGTCTTATCAGAATCTGGAAGACCCCTTTAACAAAGGGGACCCCCAGATCCTGACCCTCCCTATGTGAATTGGTAATGGGGTACATTGTACCTCTACCAATTCACAAAGGAAGTGTAAATAATAGTAAAAAAACACACACACAAACTGTGGGAAAAGTCCTTTATTAAAAAAAAAAAAAAATCCAGCAGTGGTAATCCACTTTCGATCCCCGCTCCAACGTTGTCAGTATCCAGCGACTTATATAGGTGAGGCAGGGCCACCCGTCACGTGACCACGCCCCTCTGACTCAAGGGAAAGCCTGGGCTTCCCTAGTATTGTAGTCAGAGGGTGCGTCAGAGGGGGACGGGATGGCAAGGGCTGTGGGGATGAGGCCCTCGTCCCCATCAATATGGGGACATCCTGCAGGCAATACATCACATGTCCACCCAGAGAGCCGTCCAGGTGGCACAGAACACCGATCACCTATCACCTATTAACCCAAATATATAGGTTTTCCCAGAGGGCCAAGGGTTTCAAGAAAATTCCTGCCCATTGGCTGGGATGCCCCATACACCCATCATCTGACCTTGCATCTGACCCGGCCACCTTGAAGAGAAAAGTGCAGCAATGCCAGACTTACGGAGAAATCGAAATCGATCCCTAACAATTAGCCAAGGTTGTTACTCCTGGCAGGTAACTTTAGGACCAAACCTGCCTAAACTCCAGTGTGCTACATCTTTATACAGATATACAGTACCCCTCAATCCCCCACAAGCCTAATAATGCATCATGCTTCAACCCTCCTTCCCTTTTTCTTTTTAACTATTTCAATACCAGGAACTTTTTTTTAATCCAACAAACTTTTAGTGCTGAGAAAAGTGATGCGTACAGACAGCTTTGGAGCACAACATGACTATGGTAGAACATACTGTACCCTTTTACTGCTAAGACCCACACCTGTACTTTCTGTGAACCCAACATCTCGCCAATTTCCGCCTTGAGGCCTTCCAGTTTGTCCAGCGGTAACCTTCACTCCATTGCCTCCGAATCAATTATTATGCCCAAGAATTGGATGACCGACTTCGGTCCCTCCGTTTTCTCGGGTGCCAGCGGCACACCAAATCGCTCCGCAATGTGTTCCAGCGTAGCCAACAACACCGCGCAGATACGCGACCCAGCCGGGCCCACGCAGAGGAAGTCGTCCAGATAATGGATCACGGAGTTCACTCCAGCCACATCCTGGACCACCCACTCCAGAAACAAACTAAACTGTTCAAACAAGGCACATGAAACGGAGCAGCCCATCGGTAGACACTTGACCACGTAGAACTCCCCCTCCCAGTGACAGCCCAACAGCCGGAAACTATCCGGGTGGACTGGCAGAAGCCGAAAAGCAGCCTCGATGTCCGACTTGGCCATCAACACCCCTCGACCATACCGCCTGACCCAACCAACCGCCGCATCAAAGGAGGTGTAACATACCGTACAATCCCCTGCGCTGATAGCCTCTTTGACCGACCCCCCTTTGGAAAAGACAGGTGATGAATGAGCCTGAACTTGTTCGGCTTCTTCTTTGGCACCACCCCCAATGAGGAAACGACCAACTCATCCAAAGGGAGCAAGGCAAATTCTTTGGCACCGGGGGGACCACCGCCAACTTGCAAGGAGTGCTAAAACCCTCTGAAAAACCCCTTTCCAACGACCTGTCGGGATACCTACCGAGAAACGGTCGCATCCTTTCCACCATCACCGGAGTCCTCCCTCTTACTCGTAGAATCTCCGGGACATCCCTTGCCGTGTTTAAAACACCGGGCAGAGGGGTGGTTACCACCGCAGCTGGAGCACTCGTGCTTGAACCGGCAGGACCCCCCAAACTTGCAGTTACTCTCAATAAACTGCCAGCAGACCCCCTTTTTCTTTCCGGCCGACTGTCCCGGGGAATAGGTTCCACCGCCCCCCCCCCCCCCTTGAAAAAACGGCATGGACGTCTGTGGAGCCCAAATAAGCCGCATCCAAAGGTCAATGTCCTTGGTATCCCACCTAATGTCAGGTCTCACCGCCCTGCGTTGCCTGAACTGTTCATCGTACCGGAGCCACCCCGTGCCTCCGTAACACCGATAGGCCTCGCTAATCGCCTCCTGGTAACTGAAAAGTGCCGAACAGTGTTCAGGGTTTTTCTCACCGATCACGCTCGCCATGATCGAGTACGCCTGTGACCAATTCGCAAAAGTCCTGGGTATAAGCCTATACCTCCTTTTTTCTTCATTTTGGACTCCTCTGGCTTAACCCTGTCCAGGTTAAACTCCTCCAGAGGCAACAGCGCAAATATCTCTACATATTCGCTCTTCCAGATTTTCTCTCTCACCTCCTGCTTCAAATGTGAACCCAGGGGTGCTTCATAACAAGTATACACTTCCCCGTTTGCCGTGTCCGACAACCGGACCAGATGCCTCTTCTTTGCGGAGTCTCCCGCCGCATCCACCTTGTCACTCGATTGTGCAGCACTACTCGCCCCATCCACAACTGCCTTATTCCCACTTGCCCCGGGCACCTCCGCCACTGGCACTGCCCCCTCATCTGCTGACAACGCCACACTGCCCCCCCTTGCCGGCACCCAAGCTGCCGCTGGGCCAACGTTGGGATTGTCCCCCCCTTTAGCTGGCTCACCAACGCTTCCAACCCTACCAAATCCGTTGCAAACCTGCATCCCCTCCAGCCTTTTCCCCCCTGGCACTAGGCCTTACCTCACTACCCCCCGCCACTGCGGGCACTACCAAATGACTACAGGGACCCTCCCCCTGTCGCCCCACCAACACACCAGCATTCTGTAACACAGTAGAAATTGCTGAAAACTACTTACCGGGCTGCCTGGAAGCAATCCCACCAGCCGAAACACTCGTCTCCCGCGCTGTGAACTCCGTCCTGGGCACAAACTCCTACTCCGAACCCGACAGCTCCCCCTCCGAACAATCTCTGGGCCAGACGTCCTCCTCAGATGATGGCCCACCAGGCGACTCGGGCCTGGCGGCTGAGGGCCCAGAGCTGGCATCACTCACTCTGCGCACTCTGGACCCGTGCACGGATTTCCCCGTCGCTTTTCTGGGTGCCTCTCGTCTGCTACTGTCTTCCACTCCCCCGCACCCCCTCTCCTCAGGGCTGGATTGAAGGTGGCTAGTCGTGGATGGTAAGGGGCTAGCCACCGCTGCGACAGATCTCCCTTGCCGAGGCTCCTGAACCACCGGTGCACAACCGGGGTGAGAGCCCGCAGCAGCCTGCTCAACACGCTGGGCGGGCCTGGCCGCCGCCTTGGAGCCCCCTGGCCGCCCCCCCCGCACCGCACTTTAAAGAGTCGCTAGAGGCCGCCGCCGCCGCTGTCCGTTTTGCTGGGGGTCCCGAGGGGGCCCGAGTGGGGCTCCCTTCCCTCCTGTGCTGCTTAGTGGATGGCCCTGGGGAGTACCGCTCCGCAGGCCGTGAGCGCCGCGATCGTGTGGCCTCCCCCCACCCGACAGGTGAAACGGTCGGATTGCTGGCCTGATTGAGGAGCGGCTCCAGCATAGACTGCAGCCACCCCTCATCACGCCGATTGGTCTCCTCCCTCAGCTGGGCGAGCATGGCTTCAACCCCAGACATCTTTCAGGCAGAGCACTAAAACCCCAGCAGCAGATGTCCTACCTGAAACTTTCCTCCCCCACGTGTGTTAGCCCGGGAAGAGGGGAGGAGGAATTTATAACCTCTCCTTCCCTGCACGCTGACTTCTACTGACCACTCCCATCTCACAGCCAAGGGTTTCTGTTAACCCTCTCATGGCCGGCCCTACGCCTATTGCATCCTCTGTCTTCTGGTCCGGGCCTCACTTACTGTAGGCTCCATGTTAGACAAAGCACAGCCTTACAAAATAAATAATCATTCATGGGGATGAGCCCGATGTTCGATTTGAACGTAAGTTCGACTCGAACATCGGGTGTTCGCGGCAAATGCAAAAGCCACAGAACAACCCGCTAAAAGTCTAAGGGAGAAATCAAAAGTGCTAATTTTAAAGGCTTATATGCACGGTATTGTCATGACAAGTGTTTGGGGATCTGGGTCCTGCCTCAGGGGACATGTATCAATGCAAAAAAAGTTTTAAAAACTGAAGTTTTTTCGGGAGCAGGGATTTTAATAATTCTTAAAGTGAAACAAAATAAAGTGAAATATTCCTTTAAATTTTGTACCTGGGGGGTGTTTATAGTATGATCGTAAAGTGGCGCATTGTTCCCATGTTTAGAACAGTCCCTGCACAAAATGACATTTCTAGAGGAAAAAAAAGTAATTTAAAACTACTTGCGGCTATAATGAATTGTCGGGTCCCGGCAATACAGATAAAAGTAATTGAAACAACGACATTAAAAAAAGGAACTTTAGGTCTGGTATGGATATTAGGGGGAATCATGCGACAATAATTTTTTTTTAAATTGCGTTTTGGTTAAATTACGTGTGTCACTAAGTAGCATCTGAAAAGTGTGCGCAACTTGGGTAGGGGCTGTGGAGCATGCTAAAGTGAGGTACCCGAGTTTGTCATAGTAGAAACATGGGACAATTGAGTAGCCAGGTAATAAGCATTGATATCGGGTAGGGCAGTTCCACCCAATTCTGTGGGGTTTTTCAGGGCCCCCCAAGATAGCTTTTGATGGGAGTTACCTCCAAAAAAATTAAGAATGGAGTCCATAGTTTTAAATACCCAAAGTGGCAGATAAGTTGGGGAGTGCCAGAAAATATATAGGCCTTTGGGCAACAGGATCATCTTTATCAAGTTGATGTGGCCCATGACCTCAAGAGGAGAGACACGCCCAGGTTTGGGTTTTTCAATTAAATTAGCATGTATAGGGGTTCTACATTCAATCTTAGTATATTCTTCCAGGGGAACAAGTGACTTGGATTCCCAGATATTTAATTTGGCTAGCTGCTATCAAAGGGAGATGAGCTTTATCAGGTTTTGGAGGACCCTGGCCTAGGGGGAAAAATCTAGGACCTTATTCCATTAAATTTGGAGGCTGGAGAATGCCCCGAAGCATTCAATAAGATTCAGAGCTGCTGACAGAGAGGGACCCGCATCTTTCTAGATACAACAATATATACAATATATGATCGGCATAAAGGCTAATGTTTTCTACCAGGGATCCCGACCTTAACCACTTAAATATCTCGGACCATTATGCTGGTCAATGACCGGGCTACTTTTTGCGATTTCCACACTGCGCCGCTTTAACAGACAATTGCGCAATCGTGCGACGTGGCTCCCAAACAAAATTGACGTCTTTTCCCACAAATAAAGCTTTCTTTTGGTGGTATTTAATCACCTCTGCGTTTTTTGTTTTTTTTTTTTGCGCTGTAAACAAAAAATGGAGCGACAATTTTGAAAAAAATATTTTTTACTTTTTGCTATAATAAATATCCCCCCCCAAAAAATATTTAAAACATTTTTTTCCTCAGTTTTACATATTCTTCTACATATTTTTGGTAAAAAAAAAAAAATCGCAATAAGCATTTATTGATCGGTTTTTACTAGTAATGGTGGCAATCAGCGACTCTCTTCCCCTCGCCGCCTGTCAAGTCTTACTCTCCAGGCCCTGGCTACTACTGGGTGGGGTTGCAAAACAAAAGAACAGATTCTTCTGGACAGCCGCACACCAAATAAAAATTGCCTTTATTGTAAATTTAAAAAGCCAAAACAGCACTACAAGTCACAGCACACCGGTGAAGCTGACGTGTTTCACCCTATATTAGTGTTTAGTCATAGCTAAAGATCAATTCGCCAGGAAAGGCAAGGAGATAAACAGGCAGGCGGCTGGCCGGGACTTGAGCCAAGGCAGAAGAAAATGCGAGCAGAGCTGAATAGGCATGCACCCAAAACTGAAGAAATATTCCCTCCGCTCCGACCAGCACATGATCATCAGAAAGGGGCACAGATAATGGAAAAAAATACACCCCCCCTAAGCTAGTAGGAGCGGCAGAGCGGGGGCGTGTAATTCAGATATTTTTTTTTATTCTGCACAGTCTTTGAAATTGCCCCATCCCCTGTTCAAATCCAATCCGGGGACAAAACTGGGGACAGACTTGGTCCGGGGACAGTGTCCTCAATCCAGGGACTGTCCCCTGAAACCGGAAATGTCTGGTCACCCTACTTAAAGCGTACGTATATACATCCTTCTGCCTCTCCGTGTCATGCTGTCAACGTATATAGTCGGCACTGGTCGGCAAGCAGTTAAGTGCTCTTATGTCTGGGTGTTCTTTGATGGCTATTGCCAGTGGCTCCACAGTCAGGGTGTATAACAACAGGGACAGTGGATATCCCTGACGCATGCCTCTACGCAATAGGAAGGGATCCAAGATCCTGCCATTGACCTGAATTTTGGCTACGAGGGATTGGTATAGCAATTTGATCAATGCAATGAAGTTGGGGCCAAATCCATATCTGCCACTCCCGCAGGTATTCCCATTCGACCAAATCAAACGCTTTAGCAGCGTCCGCCTAACGAATCATGGGTAGCCTGTAGATTCAAATACAGACGTGTTAAGTTAAAAGCTGTATTTTTGTTGGGCACCAAACATAGCATGCAGCATCATACCTGCTCTGAGGATCCGTACTCAATGTCAGAAGTTGGAATTGGGTGTGTTTGGTTACACGAATCTCCACACCGCGGGAGTGGGGAGTGTGGGGGGGGGGGGGGGGGTTTGGGACACCCAGGATATTCAGGGTTTTTTGAGTGTAAGTTGAAGGTGGCCTGTAAAGTGCATTTCTAATAAAATATACGCATCAGCCTGCATGGCTTTAATATGAGAGAAGACAGCAGTGCGTTTTTGTCTGGCACGCATTTCTCTGACATTCTATCTATGTCACTAATTCAATAGGTACCATGACGAGAGATGTAGAGTAGAAATGGGCAGACGGAAGCCCAGAGCAGGAAATACAGTATAACAGAGACCACATAGTGTCATAACATTGTACCAAGGCGTCAACTAACCGGCAGGTAACAAAAGCAGAACTACATATTGTGACCACAGAGCATAGCGGCTGCTGTGTTGTAAGAGTAGGATAACCAATACTGTAAAAATCATTAATGAGGCAAGAACAGTTTCTGTATAAAATCACTGGTGAGTACACATTGCACATATAACAACAATAACTGAGAAAAAAAAAGGAAAAAAATGAAAACTGTCATGGTTTAGAGTGAACTACCGACACTAGACCAGCCCAAAAAGACACAATCAAGGTTGCTTAGGTGCAGCAGGGAAGTGTGTGCTGGCCAGGGAAACTCAGCTTAAACAGTGGATATGATCCAAATATAAGAAAATAATCAAAGCTCCAGCACTAAAGTGCTAAAGGGGGTGAACAATCGATGAAAAGCCTTTCATGGTGCAGGGGGCCCAGCTGTTGAGTGTGGGCATGCCGTGGAACATGGCCCACCTGGATTTTCAATCTTAGGCCATGGGGCTGTTAGTCCACGGAGAAGTCTCCAGGGGCTCCAGCAAGTATACAGTAGGATGACCATGTGTCCCGGATTGCCTGGGACAGTCCAGCATTTTACAGGTCTGTCCTGGGCACATTTATTCGAGGACAATACAGTGTCCCGGAATGAAACTGACACAGCCACCCCCCCAAGCCAAACTAATACCCCCAAAAAAAGGCTGCCACATCAAAGCTTTACTCACTGACAGTACTTGCCCTGGTCGGGAATGCCTGGAGGAGCACAGTCCCCGCCCCCTGCTTGTGATTGGAGAAATCTTAAATTCTGCCTCTTGTGTCCAATCACTGTGCTGTGATTCATTACAGCACAAGCTGATTTTTTGGAAGAGGGGTGTCCCTGAATGGTAGTTTGGAAATGTGGTCACCCTAGTATACAGTGAGTGGGAATGAGGGGATGCTTGGGTGGATATTAAAAGGGGGAATGTTCCAGTCTGCATCAAGGAGTGTTTAAAGAGAGGGAGAGAAAGTCATGGTGGAAAAAACTCACAGTTCGATGTAAACTAAATGAAGGAGAAATGGTGTGCTGCCAGGCATCGCAAATAAGGCATCAGTTGAGGGTATCCAGGCGCATTGGAGGTTGATTAGCGTTGTTGCGCCACTCCAGCCATGAGATTGCCAATTCGGGGTCCTCAAAAAAGTGCACACGATCATCACCCACTATCCCTAATCTGGGAGAGTACAGCGTAGCATACTTCAGAACCGCAACTGGTGCTTGACCTCGGTAAATTGGGTGCGGTGACGCAGGACCTCTGCAGAAAAATCCGGATAACCTGCCACCTTCACATTGCGGAATGGTATATTCCCTTTTCTCCGGGTGAGCTTGAGAATGGAGTCGCAGTCCCTAAAGTTCATAAACTTAGCAATAAAGGTGCACAAAGGGGCACCACTAGAAGGAGGTCTGGCAGCCAAGCTGTGAGCGCTTTCTACAACAAAGGAGGCTGAGAAGGCGTCCCTACCATAGGTGGAATTGAACAAATTCTCTAGAAAGGCCTGTGGATCTGAGCCCTCTGAGCCCTCCAACCCTTCAGGCAGACCCACAAAGCGAAGGTTGCAGCGCCTCAGCCTATATTTTCCATGTCATATTGCTTCTGCATGACAGACTGGAGCTGGTGCTGCACTTGCTCAGTGGAGACCTGTAGCAATCTTCTACTCAGTCTCTGTCACATATGGACAGATTCAGGTAGAGCGGCGTAATGTTATGCGGGCGTAGCGTATCTCAGATACGCTACGCCGCCGTAAATTAGAGAGGCAAGTGCTCTATTCACAAAGCTAATTTACGGCGGCGTAGCATAAATGGGCCGGCGTAAGCACGCCGAATTCAAATGTGTTTGATGTGGGTGTGTTTTATTCAAATTAAGTGTGACCCCACGTAAATGACGTTTTTTATAAACTGCACATGCGCCGTCCGTGAACGTATCCCCGTGCGCATGCTCCAAATGACGTCGCAAATAGTCATTGAAAACGACGTGAACATAATTTACATCCAGCCCCATTCACGGACGAGTTACGCAAACAATGTAAAATTTGAAAAATTTGACGCAGGCCCGACGTCCATACTTAACATTGGTTGCGCCATCTTTTTGGTGGTTTATCTTTACGCCTTTTTTTTCCGTATAGAAATCTATTTTCTTTGAAAAAATATTTTTTTATCTTTATGCCTGAAAACGCCTTATGTAAACGGCGTATCTTTACTGCAAAGGCCGGCCGTACGTTCGTGAATAGGCGTACCTAGCTAATTTACATATTCAACGTGTAAATCGACAGACGCGCCACCTAGTGGCCAGCGTAAATATGCAACTAAGATACGAGGGCGTAGGAGACTTACGCCGGTCGTATCTTAGCAAGATTTAAGCGTATCTCGTTTTGAGAATACGCTTAAAGACACGACGGCTCAGATTCTTAGTTACGGCGGCGTATCTACTGATACGCCGGCGTAACTCTACATGAATCTGGCCAATAGTTTCTGCAAGTCTTGTCTGAGTAGGGAGGCATCCATTTTCACCACTTTGATTTGGGTGGTTTTGCACTGTGAGATAGCATTGCGTACCTTGGCGGTATCTCAGGCTTGCTAGCTCAGACTCCACAGGAAACTCAATGCCATCTTCTCTCATGGTCTCCTACTCCTCATGGCGGAATTTGTCCAGTTTTTTAACAGCTTCAGACACCATTTTGGGGGCGACATCTTGGCGCTCATGGTGTACTGTACCCCAGGAGTGAATCTGGCAGCTGGATATCCCAAGGATCTTTAATTACAGGAGTAATGGCTGGCTGGACTCTCAGCTAAAGCGTGCTACACCATGCTGCGCAATACCGGGCACTTTTACCCCCTTTCCTGCCCAGGCTAATTTTCAGATTCGGCGCTGTCGCACTCTAAATGACAATTGCGTGGTCATGCAACACTGTACACAAACTAAGTTTTATCATTTTGTTCACACAAATAGTGCTTTCTTTTGGTGGTATTTATCACCACTGGGATATTTAGGCCCGGATTCACGTAGATTGGCGTATCTTTATGCCGGCGTAGCGCATCGTCTTTAAGCTACGCTGGCGGAATTTTGAGAGGCAAGCATGCTATTCACAAAGAATATGCGCTCAACGTTGCGCCGGCGTATTGTATAGTTATTGACGTAAGCCGACGCAAATCAAAGTAGGTGGAAGTGGGCTGGAAGTGGGCGTGATATATTAAAATGAAGCGTGACCCTATGCAAATGATAGGCTGAGCTTCAAAAAACTAACTGCGCATGCTTCGTCTCTTGTACGCATTCCCAGTGCGCATGCTCACAGTCACGTCGAAATAGCTGCCTAAGATACGTCAATACACTGCCTACGACGTGAACATAACCTACGCACAGCCCTATTCACGTAGTACTACGTAAACAACGTAACATATGACGGCTGTTCCCTGGTCCATACTTTTTAATGGGTTGTGCCACCTATATGGGGAATAACTTTACGCCGGACATAAGCCTTACGCAAAACGCGTATCGTTTCCGCCTGGCGCATCTACATTCGTGAATCAGTGTATCTTACTCATTTGCATATTTAACATAGGTACTCCAAATTAGTCCTGCGTAACTATGCGCCCACGATACGCCGGCGTAGGCTAGTTACGTCGGGCGGCTGAAGCCTTGTTTTACGACATATCTAGGTATGTGAATCGGCGCAGAGATGCGACGGGGCACATTTGCACGTACGACGGTGTATCTTTAGATACGTCGGCGTAAGTCCGTCGTGAATCCGGGCCTTATTTTTTGCTAAATAAACAAAATTTTTATAAAATTTACCAAATAAAAAAAATTCTTCATAAATTTAGACCAAAATGTATTCTGCTACATTTCCTTGGTGAAAAAAAACAAAAAAAACCCACAAATCAATGTATATTATTTAGTCTGTAGGAAAGTTATAGGGCCGGATTCAGAAAGACTTTACGCCGGCGTATCAAAAGATACGCTGTCGTAAGTACAAATGTGCACTGTCGCATCTTTGCGCCGATTCAGAAAGCAAGATACGTCGAAAAACATGGCTTCAGTCGTCTTCTCTTTAAAAGTATGCAAATGAGCAAGATACGCTGATTCACGAACGTAGATGCGCCCGGCGTATTGATATACGCGATTTGCGTAAGGCGTATGACTGGCGTAAAGTTACCCCTGCTATATGAGGCGCAGCCAATGTTAAGTATGGACGTCGGAACAGCGTCAAATTTTCCGTTGTTTACGTCATTTGCGTAAGTCGTATGCAAATAGGGCTGTGCGTAAGTTACGTTCACGTCAAAAGCATTGACTATCTGCGACGTGATTTTCGTGCATGCGCACTGGAATACGTCCACGGACGGCGCATGCGCCGTTCACTAGATGCGTCATTTACGCGGGGTCATGGCTCATTTCAATACTACACGCCCACCTCCTTCCTATTTTGAATGACGCGGACTTACGCCGGACCAGATACGCTACGCCGCCGTAATTTAGGGCACAAGTTCTTTCTGAATACCGTACCTGTCGCTCTAAGTTACGGCAGCGTAGTGTATCTGAGATACGCTACGCCCGCCTAAAGATAGAAGATTCTTTCTGAATCCGGCCCATAGAGTCTACAAACTTTGGTTTATTCTTGAAAATGTATCTGTCAGGAAGGGTATGCCAACGTTCAGCATGGCAGCTGTAGAAGATGGCCTGTGACTTCTGTTCCTGTTAGAGCGTGCCTGTGCATGCGCCGAGGTGTGCCCCCATGACGGCCTGAGCGCCAGACAGGTAATTTAAAATGGGTCAGTACCCAGATTCAGGTGCTGTCCATTCTATAGCGTGTGTGTATCCTGACCTTTATCTGATTCCTGTTTCTTTTATCCGACCCGGCTTGTCCCTGACATTCCTGCTTTCCGCCTGCACCTGATCCGGCTTGTTTGACCTTGGACCTGCCCGCTCCTTCAGTTACCTCCCACTTACCTCACTGCCAGCCCAAAACTGACCCGGCCTGTACTTTGACTCCGCTCCAGCGCTCCAGCCTACGCTTCCTGACTTGACCGCCAGTGTATGACCCAGCCTGCCTGCACCTGCTACTGTGTTTCCCCGAAAATAAGACCAGGTCTTATATTAATTCTGGGTACAAAAAACACACTAGGGCTTATTTTCAGGGGATGTCTTATTTATTTACGGTATGTACAAAAAAGTTTCTCCCCCGTCAGCTCTGGAGTCAGCATTGTGAAATTCTGTAATTCCAAAAATAAACCTTTGTTTAACCCCCCTGGCGGTATTCCCGAGTCTGACTCGGGGTTACATTTTCATGCTACGATCGGTAACCCCAAGTCAGACTCGGGCTCGCAGCATCCACAGACAGGGTTTACTTACCTTGTTCCTGGATCCAGCGATGCATCCAAGCTGTGTGAGCGAGCGGGTGCTCGCTCGATTCACACAGTGCCTCTGTGTGCCACCGATCTCCGTTCCCTGCGACGTTACGATGCACGGGGGCGGAGAAACGGTGCCATATTCAAAAATGTAAACAAACACATTACATACAGTACACTGTAATCTTATAGATTACAGTACTGTATGTAAAAAATACACACACCCCATGTCCCTTGTGGTCTGCCCTGTGCCCTACATGTACTTTTATATAATAAAAAGTGTTCTCCCTGCAAACTGTAGATTGCCCATAGCAACTAAAAGTGTCCCTTTATGTCAAAAATGTGTTAGAGCAGCTAAAAAATAGTGATAATAAATCAGAATCACTTGCAGAATTTAGCGATAGCGATTTGTGGGGAAATTCGTCATAAAAAAAAATAATGACAGCGAAAATTCTGCAAACTGAGCAAATTACAGTGATTTTGATTTGATTACATTATTGAATAATTTTTACTATAATTATATTAATATTTGTTATCATTTATAATTATTTATTATATTATAATTTTAATTTGTTTTTGTTTTTTAAATCATATCCGGGATGCCTATTAGACTCGTGTTTGGTTAGATTTAAGTGAGTTATTCCTAAGAATTACAAGCCTATAGTATTAAACACCAAATTTCCTTGCAAATAATGGTACCGCTTTCAGAACCTAAAATCTGAAAGAATCATACCGCCAAGGAGGTTAAAGACCTTAAAAAATCACGAATTCAGTTCTGTAAAAATATGATATAATGTGCAGTGTGTCTCCTTGTGTAACGTTATTGTGGAAAATACCTTATTTATAGTGCCGCTGGCTGCTCACTTGATCCGCCGGAGCTCAAATACTGCAGAGGGAGGGGCCAAGATCCCCAATGATGTCAGCCCCACTGAGTACTGCAGTGGGAAGGGCTGCTGACATCAGCTGGCAGGAGAGGAGTAGAGCTCCGGCGAGTCACGTGAGCTCCCAGCAGTGCTGTAAATAAAGTATTTTCCACAATAAAGTTACACAAGGAGACACATTATATAATCTTTTTACAGAATGGATTACATGTTTTTACAAGGGCTTTAACTAGGGCTTATTTTTGGGGTAGGGCTTATATTGCAGCCATCCCAGAAATCCACGCTAGGTCCTATTTTCAGGGTAGGGCTTATTTTCGGAGAAACAGGGTATCTCTCCAGACCTGAGTGCTGCTGAGCATCCATCCATCCGCAGTGCCATCTGCTCTCCTGTCTGTGGTGTTCCTGCATCAACCCAGTTCCTGCTATTCGGTGTTCCTCCGTAGTCTCTTCAGGGGTTCCAGTCCAGTGACATTATCAGCGATCCTGTCAGGCACTAGTACGACTCTGCACTCTCGCGCCTCCTGTATGCTCTACCAGGGGCCTGGAGTCAGAGCTGTAAGAGAGGCCGTCCTCTGCATATCAGGCTCTACCGCCAGGTACGTGACAGCAACGGACAGCCATGTCTGAGCCTGTGCGAGGACCCTGTCCCATGGAGGAACTGTGCCAGCATCTGTCTGACCTGGCAGTGAAAGACTTACAAGCAGGCTATAACCAGCTGGAAGGACGTATACAAACCCTGTCTTCCGCTACCCAGGGACCTGTACCAGTGTCCTCCGCCCCCGCAGGGGGCTGCCTCCACTCATGTCATGCTTCCACCTGCACCCAGGGTTCCGACCCCAGAAAAATTCCTTGGAGATCGCAGCAAGTTTAGAGCCTTTAAAAACGCATGCAAACTGTACTTTGCACTTCAGCCTCACACCTTCTCTCTGGAGGCCACGAAGGTCGGTTTTGTCATTTCCCTACTGCAGGGGGAACCACAATCCTAGGCCCATCATCTCCTCGAGCAAAAGTCTGGGTGTTTATCAAACCTAGCTACATTCTCTGCTGCCATGGCCCAGTTGTACGAGGATCCCCAGCAAGCTGCCTCTGCTGAAGCGCCCCTTCGTTCACTTCAACAGGGTCAGAGAGCAGTTGAAGATTATGTCTCTGAATTCAGGCGATGGGGCTTTGATACCAATTGGAACAATGCCGTACTATGCTACCAGTTCTGCATAGGCCTCTCTGAGCCCCTCAAGGATGAACTTGCCCGAGTGGGAGTCCCCTCTACCTTGGAGGCTCTGATTGATTCATCCATCCAAATTGATCGTCGGTTGAGAGAACGAAGATCAGAGAGGGCTGCGGGCCAATCACGCCCAGGATGGATGCTACCACAGGTTCCCAGCCCCTAGAACCCCACTCCGCCAGCCCCTGCCACTCCTGATGCACCAGAACCGATGCAGCTCGGCCAACTCCGCCCCTCTCTCACCATTGAAGAACGCCAACATCATTGTTAGCAGAATCTTTCACTGTTTAGGGGAGGATCAGGCCATTATGTGAGGTCTTTGTAACGGCTACCCATGTAGGGAGAGGGTATCAGCCGCTGACGACGTCCTTTTCCCTGGCAAGTTGCTATATAAGTAAGTCCAGTATAAGCCCATCCACGAGATCCAGAGGGAGAGTTAGGTCCAGTTGTAAGAGGCACAGAATAAATCCCATTGCATTCCCTTCCATAAACGAGACAGGCTACGTTTGAAGGGTCCAGTAGACTAACTTTAATGGTACATTTCTTGGTTTATATCTTAGTTACAAACTTGTGAATAATCAAGGAACAATGGAACTCTCCGCCCCCTCCCTCCACAGGGGGGGCCTCAAGTTAGACACACTGTCACCAGGCTAAAGAAGCCACATTCCTTTCTCAAATACAATTCAATCACAGATAATCCCCTCCGTAGCTAAACATTTCGGCTCCGCAAAGCCTGACAGTTCTTCTGAACATAAGTGACATGCTATTTCAATACAACTGGCCGGATACTGCTAATTTGGAATACAATATACAATCTCTTAAGGATAGACACAGGTCTTTCACACACACAATAGATCAATTAACCTTTGGGAATAGAGAGGTGAATTAGCATACTAAAGAGAGGTTTCCAGAGACAGGCTGATTCAGTTCTAATCTACATCTTTACAGACAGAGGATGTTCACACCTCATAATATACCACTGCATGATTATTATAGATGTACAGGCAGAATACATAGTTCCGTTACAGTCTTGCTCAGGTAAACCCACGTAAGTGCCTCTCAGTTACTTCTCCTTCTGCAACTTTGAACCTGCCCAGCAACTCTGCTCACCTTGCTCTCTCCATTTCATTACAGCTGCCAGAAGGGACCATCCAGACTCCAGCTATAATTGATTCCGGGGCCTACAACTGCTTTGTGGACCTATCCTTTGCTGCGAAACATTGTATTCCACTTCAACCCAAAACACAGAAACTTTCCGTCCATCTGGCCGATGGTTCCACTATTAATTCCAGGGCAGTTACACACAAAACTATTCCTCTACCTGCCACCATTGCCCAGGATCACCGAGAACTACTGCGACTGGATGCCATCGCTTCTCCTTTGTTCCCGATCATCCTCGGCATGCCCTGGCTGAGAGCACTTTATTAACGACATGGACTCTACGCCAAACCCGAAAAATGCGAGTTTGAACGCCAAAACATGCAATTCCTGGGCTTGATTATATCCACCGAGGGTATCAATATGGATCCCCAAAAAGTCGCAGCCATCTTGGACTGGCCAGCTCCCAATGATAAGAAAGGCATTCAAAAGATTTGTAGGTTTCACAAACTTTTACCAAAAATGTATCAGAGGATTCTCGGCTATCATCTCCCCCATCACTCAACTTACTAAACAAAGTGCCAGATTCCGTTGGTCTCCTGAGGCTCAGACTGCCTTTGAGTCTCTGAAAAAGTTGTTCACCTCTGCATCTGTCTTGAAACACCCCGATTCGGCCCAGCCATATGTCTTAGAGGTAGACGCTTTGGAAACGGCGGTTGGAGATATAGTTTCCCAGAGGCAGGGACCCAGGGCTCTGCTGCACCCAGTTGCCTTTTTTTCCCGCAAGTTGTCTGATGCTGAAAATAACTATGATGACGGGATCGTGAACTACTAGCGATCAAAGCTGCACTGGAGGAATGGAGGTACCTATTAGAAGGGGCTGCACACCTGATTTTAATCTATACAGACCACAAAAATCTAGATTATCTGAGGACTGCAAAGAGATTGAAACCCTGGCAGGCCAGGTGGGCACTTTTATTTTCAAGATTTATCTTCCATTTAACGTACAGGCCTGGTTAAAAAAAACTAAAACCTAATGCATTGTCACGCATGTTTAGTAAGTCAGAAGAAATCTCCCTGCTAGATACCATCCTGTCGTCCGGAAACGTCCTTCTATTACAAGACGACTTGATGACCCAAATCAAACAAGCTTCAGTAGGAAACCCCTCGCCACCCGGGACCACCTTATTAGCAAGAGATGGGCTACTTCGGTACGGAGACAAAGTCTTTGTACCAGAAGGTCTGAAAATCTCCACCTTGGGCTTGTGCCATAACCATATGCTTGCAGGACATTTTGGCATTAACAAAACATCTGAACTGATGCAACGAACATTTTGGTGGCCCGGAATGGAGAAAGACTGTAAAAAGTATGTGGCACCATAAAGGGCTTTGGAAAGAGATAAGTAAACACTACAAATAGATGTGTCCAGGTCATATATCATGAATGGGGTTTAAATCCCCATGAATGGGCTTTACTATAAGAACATAAGAAGACTTGCCTATTAATCTCTGCATCTGGTCTGGGTAAAAATACAGCAGCAGTAGCAGCCCCATCTGATTCAGTTCTCTGTCTCTCCCACCACTTCCTTCTTCTGGGGCTTCTAAAGTCAGCCTCCATTGATAGGGATATGCTGCCCTTTACTGTCTGTAGGTGGCCCTGCTGCTTATTGTTCACAGAGATTACGTATTTACAACACTTCCTAAGTAATATGTACAGAACTGCATTCATTTGTGTATTTTATATCTGCTTGAAGGTCAACTTTAAAAAAATATCTAAACTCAAAAATAAGATGCTCGCTGTACTTCACACATGATATAGGAAAGGTCTTCATGCTCTTTTGTCTTCAGATCAATCTCCCCTCACTGCCTTCATCATCAGCAACTCCCTGTCACACAGACCTCCTGCTGGCAAAGTCAAAACGGTATCCAGAGAGACTGATATAGGCAGCGCCTGCCCTTTTTATATCCTCTCCCAGCAGTCTGTTCTGTCCACTCAGCATTCTGTTCTTTGTAGTTCCGGTCAGTCCTGCTGTCATAGTCACTTTAGCATTCTGAATTACACATCCCATGATGCTTTGCTCTGAATCTTCACACAGGAAAAGGAAATAAACACAAGGGGCCAGATTCACGTAGTCCAGAGCATCTTTGCTCTGGAGTAACGCTTCTCATTTGCGTTGCGCTGCCGATTTTTTAGGAGCAAGTGCTGTCATTCATGAAGCACTTGCTCCTAAAGTTGCGGCAGCGCATCACAAATGAGCCGGCGGAATTCAAATTGGGCGGGTACGGGGCGTGTAGTATGCTAACTACGCGCGATCCCGCCGCCGACGTACTGCGCATGCGTCGAGTGTCAAAACATCCCCGTGCGCATGCTCCAAAATCTGTGAATGAACGTCAATGACGTCACATTCCCATTCATGACCGTTTTACGCAAGCGACGTTTTTTTTTTTTTTCCCGACGCGATGACGACGCCTATACCTAACATAGGATACGCCAGCCCCATGTAGGTATAACTATGCGCCGCGTATCCCGTCCGGAAACGTCGTAACGTCACTGCGTCGCGCCGGATTTCGATCGTGAATTGCCGATTTCCGCTCATTAACATATTTTTTGAGCGTAAATCGGCGGGAACGCCCCCGGCGCCATTTTTAAGTTGAAGTAACGATGCGATGGCGAAACTCAGTTACGCTCACCGCATCGGAACTTCAACCCGGCGTTTCTTGTTTTCTGGTTACAGAAAACAGAAACGCCGGCTCAAAGCCACTGTTACGCTGGCGGATCACTCGATCCGCCAGCGTAACCTTTGCTGAATCTGGCCCATAGAGTCCAGCAAACACTAGAGGGAGTCAACCCCACATTAATCACACAGAAATTGTCTCTATATTATAAGTATAATAGCCAACCCTGGCTACACAAACCATCGATGATGTTTGGTGGCTCAGTTCTTAGTGTATTGATGGCAGGGGACAGCTGCAGCATCAGTCTGATGCTCCGCCACCTAGGTAAGTATAAATCATTAATAAATAATAAAAAAGCATACTTCTCTTTTAAAGAGATGCAGTTGCCCAACAGTAGTTAAGTATCAGCACCATCTTAGTCCTCTAGTAGGTTAGTGAAGACATCCCTATGGCTCCTCTTGAGACCCTCCTGGTTGCAGTCACCAGTGTTCTTATTTGGCAGCGTGTCTCTCTATTGTCTCATTACTATTATTGTTTTTTGTTGGGAGGTATGCATTTGAGATATTTCCACATTTTGCAGTGGCTTTATCTTTTATACTTGTATGTATATTGAAAAAAATAAAGATATACACTATATTACCAAAAGTATTGGGACACTTGTCTTTACATGCACATGAACTTCATTAATGGCACCCCAGTCACAGTTCATAGGGTTCAATATTGGTTTGGTCCACCCTTTGCAGCTATAGCAGCGTCAACTCTTCAGCAAAGGCTGTCCTCAAGGTTTAGGAGTGTGTCTATGGGGATGGTTGACCATTCTTCTAGAAATACATTTGTGAGATCAGGCAATGATGTTACACAAGTAAGCCTGGCTCGCAGTGTCTGCTCTAATTCACCCCAAAGGTGTTCTATCGGGTTGAGGTGCAGGCCAGTCAAGTTCCTCCACCCCAAACTCGCTTATCCATGTCTTTCTTGTTATTGCTTTGTGCCATGGTGCACAGTCATGTTGGAACAGGAAGGGGCCATCCCCAAACTGTTCCGACAAAGTTGGGAGCATACAATTCTTCACTAGGACTAAGGAGCCAAGTCCAACTCCTAAAAAACAACCCCACATTATAATCCCCTGTCCACCAAATCTTTTGGACCAGTGCAAGACTGGAAGCCAGACCTTCTTGTTCACATTAGTGCCTGACCTCACAAATGCGCTACTGGAGGAATGGTCAAACATTCCCATGGACACACCCCTAAACCTTGTGGGCAGAAGAGTTGAAGCGGTTATAGCTGCAAAGAGTTGTCAAACACAATATTGAACCCTAGACTGGGATGCCATTAAAGTGCAAGTTTGTGTAAAAGCAGGCGTCCCAATATGTTTGACAATATAGTATATATTTGGCTCTATCCTCAAAAATAAAAAGTTTAATATTGCAATTTATAGGTGCTTAGATGTGATGGATGCATCAGTTTCCTTTGTAAAGGCTTTTTTTTTATATATCTAACATTTCCTGTCCTAGGATGAAAATTCTCACTAACTGTACTGTGTCTATGGAAGAACAGTAAGGTCACTGAAACGAAACATCCCACACTTCCTTCCAGTCTAAATATAGATATCAGATATTCCAACCGCTCACAACTACAAACAAGATTTTTAAACTATATATATATATATATACAGTGCAGAAAATAAGTATTTGAACACCCTGCTATTTTGCAAGTTCTCCCACTTGGAAATCATGGAGGGGTCTGAAATTGTCATCGTAGGTGCATGTCCACTGTGAGAGACATAATCAAAAAAAATATTCCAGAAATCACAATGTATGATTTTTTTAACTATTTATTTGTATGAATAGTTGCAGCTGCAAAGAAGTATTTGAACACCTGAGAAAAT
>CM056056.1:186683685-186688685 GCA_029574335.1 Rana kukunoris
CTCTCTCTGTCTCTCTCTCTCTGTCTCTCTCTCTCTCCTGGGAGCCCTCTGTGTACAGTCTTGTACTGCGCCACCCTCGCTGTGTGCGATACCTGGGAGCCCTCTGCTCTCTGCTGTCTGATTTGTCAGCGAGGAGGGCGGAGCCTCCATACTGGAATATCTGGATGGATATTTTTGGCTTTGTCTGATTATTGAGATCAAATAAATGTCATGTTGGGAGGTTCCCGGCGTCTTCACCGAATACCCAACTTATTACATGTTTAATATTTGTCTCCTGCATGTGAGGAGGCGGAGGACTCTAAGAAGTCTGGAAATGTATTGGCCTGGCACTAAATACACTATATTCCCAAAATTATTGGGACGCCGGCCTTTACACGCACATGAACTTTAATGGCATCCCAATCTTAGTCCGGAGGGTTCAATATTGAGTTGGGGGGGGGGTTGGCTGGGGTTTAGTTTGCGCCCCCCCAAAAAAATGGAGCACCAGCCGCCACTGCTTAAGACGGGCCTTGACATGTGCTGGTTTAAGCAGAGGAACCTTCCGTGCCATGCATGATTTCAAACCATGCCGTCTTAGTGTATTACTAACAGTAACCTTGGAAACGGTGGTCCCAGCTCTTTTCAGGTCATTGACCAGCTCCTCCCGTGTAGTCCTGGGCTGATTTCTCACCTTTCTTAGGATCATTGAGACCCCACGAGGTGAGATTTTGCATGGAGCCCCAGTCCGAGGGAGATTGACAGTCATGTTTAGCTTCTTCCATTTTCTAATGATTGCTCCAACAGTGGACCTTTTTTCACCAAGCTGCTTGGCAATTTCCCCGTAGCCCTTTCCAGCCTTGTGGAGGTGTACAATTTTGTCTCTATGTTAATAGTTGGATTCTTACTGATTGTATGGGGTGGACAGGTGTCTTTATGCAGCTAATGACCTCAAACAGGTGCATCTAATTTAGGATAATAAATGGAGTGGAGGTGGACATTTTAAAGGCAGACTAACAGGTCTTTGAGGGTCAGAATTCTAGCTGATAGACAGGAGTTCAAATACTTCTTTGCAGCTGTATCATACAAATAAATAGTTAAAAAATCATAAATTGTGATTTCTGGATTTTTTTTTTTGGATTATGTCTCTCACAGTGGACATGCACCTACGATGACAATTTCAGACCCCTCCATGATTTCCAAGTGGGAGAACTTGCAAAATAGCAGGGTGTTCAAATACTTATTTTCTGCACTGTATATATATATATATATATATATATATATATATATATATTAGGGCTGTTACTGATCAAAATTTTTGTGTTCGATTAATAGTTTTTTATTTTAATCGATTAATCGACTAATTTCGATTAATTATAACGCACATACAGATCCAACTACTTTTAGCTGATCTCCTTGCAGGCCGATTCCCAGTGCAGCTCCCAACCACTGGAAAAATAGATAGAAGGATACAAAAAACACACAAAGGCAGCGCTCGATGGGAATAGCATTAAAACTTTTATAATCTTCAAGTAGGTGACAAAATAAATATTGCACTGGAGATTAAATCGATGTAGCTACATAAACTGTAAAGATAGTGCGAGTAATACCAAACGGTACCAAAAGCAGTCATAAAAATATGTAGCTAAGTATGATACTGGTATAAAAATGTGTACAACGATACGACTGCTGAATCCAGATGAGGAGAGGTTAACATCAGTCCGTCGGCATGTAGATGTCCCATGAAGGGAACTATCACAACTCCCAGTGGATGGCTGTAAAATCCCAAGGTTGATAGAGGGAAGTGATAGAGGGAAGTGTAACAGCCCTTGTGAAGCCCTATGAAGGCACAGCTAAGGAGCCCTTCAGATGGACACTGCAAGCCCCGCCGGTGTCCGTGACGTTACTGGATCTCCGACGGAACTCCCTGAAGGCCCAGAAGCCGGTGAGAGACGAGTACCAATCTAAAGAATTTTAATCGATCAAAAATATTTTGATCGATCAAAAAAATTAAAGATTAATCGATTAATTAAAAGTTAATTTGCACAGCCCTAATATATATATATATTAATCGATTAATTAAAAGTTAATTTGCACAGCCCTAATATATATATATACACACACACACACACACACATATATATATATATAGTGAGGGGCTTAGCCCAGCAGCGGGTGTGTGTGGCCCCCTGGTTAGGTTCAGCACACAAAAAAATTTGGCACAGCAGACGATGGTAGGAGAAAAACAAAAAGGTGCAGTTTTATATAACAGAAACAAAAGAAATACAAAAATAAACCCTGGTCACTTGACTGCTCACTAAACACATTGGCATACCTCCCAACTGTCCTGGATTTCGTGATCCCGCGATACGGCAAAAGTCCCGCGATTCCGCCCCCCCCCCCGTGATTACCGTGATTCGCGGTAAATCCCCGCGATTCGCGGTAAACCCCCCCCACTCAACAACTTTGATCTGCGGACCCCCTCCCTAACTAACACCTGGGTACAGCCTAGTGCTGCCCCAGTGCCTAACTCCCTACTGTAGAGTCTTAGTAGTAGTAGCCACACAGGCTTTGTCTCACCGCACAGAGATCACACTCCCTGGACTATTCACACAGATCTGGTTCCAGGCAGGGCTGGACTGGGACAAAAATTTGGCCCTGGACTTCATCCAGACTGGCCCACTTTAACAGGTCTTTCCCACGGCTGCCGGACAACTCCCACACCCCTCCAGCCACCAAAGCCCCCTCTCCCCCTTTACTAGCCACTAGCCGTTCTACTTTATTAGAGTAGAACGACTGGTACTGGTACTCTTATAGGCCGTACCAGTGGGGAAGCTAGACATTATTTCACCCGGGGCAAAGAATCAGTTCAGTGCCCCCCTTATGGGACCAGATTAGGCAAAAGTGAGAAACTCTCAGGCCATAGCTGTTGAGTCGGCTGTCTGTCCCCTCCCCCATGCTCCTCTGGTCCTCCCCCTGCTTCTCTGTTCCCCCCAGGTGAGCGCTGTGGGAAGGGAGAGGAGGTGAGCACTGCGGGAAGAGAAAGACAGAGGAGCAGAGGGGGGCGAGGGTCCACTGTCACTGAAGCCAGCCCACTGAGCCATCAGCCCACCGGGAAACTCCCTGTAGTCCTAATGGCCAGTCCATCCCTGGTTCCAGGTTGGAGCCTCTCTCTATTCATGCTGGGAGCTTTTGTAGAGGACCTAATGATCCCACCTAATTCAGCTGGGCTCATCAAGTCCTTCCAGCAGAACTCCCAGCACTCCCCCTAGAGGTATAAACTGGCATAAAGCCTGAACCAAAGAGATATATACACTGCATCCTGGATGCAACCAGAGAATTTAACCTGCCTGCTGCCACAATATATATATCTAGGGGAATCTAGTGATTTTCCTGCAACCCCTCAGTCAATGGCCGGCTTAAGTTGTGCCATTCAAAGAATGATTTGACTTACAGGGGATCCAACTATTCTTTATTGTATTCCCCCAAAAATATTTTCATATTAGGGTCCTTCTCCTAATAAAGTGATTCAGCAAAATATTGTAGCACTGTTGTGTTGATTTATTTGGGAAGGCATGCAAAACCCTGGTTTTAACTTTTTAAACCTTTTTCTTCTATTTTAGATTTCATGATGTCAGTTCCTACGAGAGAAAGCACATCTCATATCTATGAGACTCTAATGACCAGGGCTTCATCTTATGAGACTCTAATGAGCAGGACTGCATCTTATGAGAATCTAACGAGAATGGCTCCATTTGCAGTCCCAGCGTCAAATGTGCCTGTAGCATCTTATTTTCAGAACGTCAGTCCCCAACCCCCCATGTACTATGGCCCTCCTACAAACCAGAACTGGAGTGTCCCCACTGGGGCACCACAATGGCAGCTGTCCGCCATCATACCCCAAAATAAGGACCCATCTTTACCATTTTTTCAAACATTTCTGAAGGGTAAACCAAAGGCTCTGGGAGTAAGTATTAAAGGTGACCATATAATAGACAATGTATACAAGGAGCCAAGACATTATGAGAACCACATGTAAAAGTGTACCTGTCCTTTTGTATTAGACACTATGATGTATAGTGGGAGAGATACAAGTAGATCTTTGTAGATAAAGGACCCTGTATTGACACACCTGTATCTCAATAGACTTGTGCAATTTGTTTAGACAAATTCATTAATTTGGAAATATCGGAACTTCCGAATTTTTCCGAATATTCAGAAATTCGAAATCTTGGAAATTCGGAAGTTTGAAAACTGAGAATTCGGATTTCCGAAATTTCAAATTTTAGTATTTTTTTTAATTTCTAATATCCAATTTCTGATTTCCAAATTTCCATTTTCCAAATTTTGGAAATGTCAGAAATCCAAAAACAAGAATGAAAACCCTAAAAATTAAAACCTGAAAACTTGAAAATCGGAAATAATAACTAAGTAATAATAAGAACGAAAATCCAAAAATTCTAAACAATAACTATTAAATTATAGGTATTAGAATTTCCTTTCAAATTTGGCTGTTAGTGATTGTAACTAATACAAATTTATCTGAAGTTACAAATTATCCGTAATAACAAATGCTGCATCTAAACAAATGAAACGTAACAAATTAATAATAATAAAACAACAATAATAATAATAATGTATTTTTTATCTTAACCACTTACAGACCGGAAGATATGGCTGTTTAATAACCGGCCGATTTTTTTGCGATACGGTGCTGTATCACTTTAACTGACAACTGACGCTGTACCCAAACAAAACCTCTATGACTGTGCTGGACAATATAGCAGCCAGTGTTGGTCTCCAATTATTATTTCCTCTCGTGAGATTTATGTTGTCGTTTTCACTTTTTTCACTAGATGTCACCATATATCCTTAGTTCCTTCATTGCAATCATGTTCACAAGTACTTCCCTTTTGTTCTGTCTTCTAAAGGGAAGATCAGGCCTGGCACTAGTGTGTTCTTTGCCATGGATTGCGAGCAGGGCAGGACTTAGGGTGGTGGGGGCCCCTGGGCTTGAGTGTTGA